>APFE030826874.1:0-88998 GCA_000404065.3 Pinus taeda | reverse complement strand
TTTGAAAATTTATGAAAAGTGGTCCTTGAAAAGAAGTAGGGGGTTGTAGCTCCCTTCCAGGAGAGACTGGAAAACGGAGAGAGTTGTAGCTCTCTGCAGGTTGCAGCCTGCGTACTGGTAAAGGACTGCACCAGTACAAGACCATTGTAAAAGGAGTTTCTAATTTGAAAGAAGATAGAGACATATTGCAGCAGGTGGTTTTCACCCACATTGGGTTTCCACCTTATATCTGGTGTTCTTTGATGTGACTGTCTGCTTTTCTTGTTCATGCTCATTATTTATGGTATTGGTATGCAAAAATAAGTCAAAGTATAAATAAGAAAGATTTGGTAAAAGAAATAGATAATACTGATTCACCCCCCCCTCTCAGTATTATTGTCAACAATAAGTCTCTAGAGTTGGTTGAATAAAGATAAACAAATATCCTATATTTTTCACAACAAACAGGCGGGAGAGAGAAAAAGTAGCTACAGTCAGCAACAGTTCACCTTAAAGTCTGAATAGAAAATCAAAAATAATCTAGATTTCCTATTACTTACTTCTATTTTGGAAATATCTACATGTTTTTAGCAGATATTATTTTGTAATAAGTTTTATTTGAAGTCCAAATTGATTCGAGACAAAGTCTATAAATATTTTCTAAAAAGACTCAGTAAGGGTTGGATCATGCAAGAAGAAAAGATTTTTCAGTTATTGTAAGCAATGAAATACATTTGAAGTAATCAATTCAGTAATACAGAGGTAGTTTGGTTTCAGGATTCTTGTGTCAAGCAAATGGTTATGTCTTCCTCTTTGTAAATTTGTTTCCTTACAAGTTTCACATGAATGTTTTCCTTCCGAAATTGTTTACAAGAAGATTAAGTGTCGAATTTACTTTCAATACTCTGCTCTAGCTTGTTAAACAATATCAATGTTTTCTTTATGATATTAAGTATAGAATTCATCTGTGTATTCTCTATATTTAATTGAACTTAATTATCGTTCATCTCATTCACACCACAACAACTCTATGAGATCCAGGAGTTTGCCTACCTCACCTTGTTTACTGACCCTCTTTTTATTTTAATTGATTACTGAAGACCTTATGACTCCATGCCCAATGGGCTTCTCTTCCAATTTACAACCAAAAATTTTTAAAATTGTCTTGTCCTTTCATACCTAGCCTAAAATCTAAACATTAAAATTAAAAATCATACGGAGAGAGCCCTCTCTAAAGCTGGAAGGGCTAAATCCTAGCTTTTAAAGTGGTTTGTGGTTATCTCTGCAGTTTCCTTTCAGCCTAGGAAAACTATGGAGTGCTAACATTTTGGCGACCATACTGGGGAATTCTTCTTCCATGGCAACTTTGATTTTATAAGCTTAAACCTATCCCCTATGGGTGACAGTGAGTTAGGAAATATTTAGGCTAAATTCTTCACCAAGATTTAAATAATTTCTTTGAAGATCTGGCTCCTACAAATATTTATACTTGATCCCATCCAGATCCTAATCCTCCCAAAGTTGTAAATAATCCTGAGAGGTTGATTAGAAAAAAGAGCTTTACAGAAATTCAAGAAAGCAATAATCCTTTGTCGAGATCTGATTCACTCCCAAAAAATGTTATAAGAGTTGAGGATATTGAGTTCGATTCATCCTTTGAGCATAGTCTTTTCATAAACAAATCAAAAAGGTTTGTCCCTTAGACAGCCTTTGATGAATCCATTTTAAAACCTCATATCTCAGCACATAACCCTGTCATTTTAGATTCTAATAAAGATGTTGTACAACAATTTGAGAAGCTTGAAGATCTAGTGACCCAATTGAATTAGGTTGTTCAAAAACCATTTATAGTTCAACAAACTACCATTTATTCTTCTACTCCACCATTGACCACCCCTGTGGTTTCTCTTTTTTCCACTATCCCCATTTCATATCTCATCTAGACCCCTTTTATACCAACTCAACAAGCCACGGTTCCACCTCCTTTACCACCCCTAACATCAAGCACAACTACTATTTCATCATCTTCTCATATTCCAATCATGGAAGCTCATTATGCCCCTTTGGCTTTACAAGCACCATTGAATGCCATGCCACAGAATTATGGACAATACATACCCCAATTTGATGGCAATGGGCCTATCACAGCACAACAACACATAGAAAAAATGAATGACTTCACAGAATTAGAATAAGTTGATGATGATGATGTGAAAATGAGGCTCTTTACACAAATTTTGGCAGGGGAAGTTAGAAAATGGTACATAGGGTTGTTAGCATGCAGTATTACAAATCTACAACAATTTCACCAAAAAAAAAATTTAAGATGGGAAGTGAAAAGGAATCCCCTTTGAATCCTTGCAAAATATGAAAGTTTAAGGAGAGCTCCAGGTGAAATAGTTCAATATTATTGCATTAGATTTAACAATATTTATAATTATATTCCAACAACAATAAAACATCCAGCGGGACTAGATTTAATTCAATTTCCAGATGGATTTGACGCTGATATGGCTTATTAATTAAGAGAAAGAAATCCAGATACCCTAGAAGAAATGCAAAGAAATGTTGTTAGTGTAGAGGAAAATTTGTTGGCCAAGAGACAAAAGTTGAAAGTTGAAAGAAGAGTGACTATTAAAGAAGAAGCTTCTTCTTCATCAAATGCAAAACTGGACACTTCGGTGAAAACTATGGAAAGGATGATGGAAAGAATGACTTTGACAGATAGAGGTCCACCAAGAGAACTGCAAGGGGGTACTCAGATCTGGAATCCAAATTTTAGAAAGAACCAACCCAAAATTAAACAAAGAGAGAAAAGAACCCCAATAGATCAATAGAAAATTATACCTCCTTTTCAGGAAAAAAAATATGCAAAGGAAGAAAATGAGGCAGCAGATCAACCTGAAGAGAATCAAATTAATCTTTTTGGTGAAGGAGAAATAGAATGTTTTCTTGACCAAAGAGGAACAAGATTTGTTCTTGTTAGCACAACAAGATGGCATGCCTATAGAATCAGAGGATTATAAAAAGAGTTATCAAAATGCCATTATGGAAGTACACAAGCAATATAATCTGAGAAATAAGAAAGTTTTAGCAAATCCTCACAAAAATATCCAAATTGATACACCTTCTACAAGTCAAACATATTGAAGAATCTAGGGCAAGCAAAGTTAAGATGATTCTTCGGTACATGATAACAATTTGTGAAGTATTTAAACATTTCATTTAGCTTTATGTTTACTTCATTATTATCATGTGCGTGTTAACTTCATCAAACTACTATCAAGAATAAAAGAGAAAGGAACACAATTTTTTGGCTTTCTGCCAGGTCCAAAACCTCTCCCTCTTGGAGAGGAAAACCCACGCAAAAATATTCTTATAGAGATTCTATTGACGAATACCAAGACCATGACCCTTGACACTATCTGCCTCTCCAAGGCCAAGTCGTCAATCTTCTTTCTCAAGCACTGCTGAGATCATCATCTTGTTGCTCCGCTAACACCATTGCATTACTGAGAATTTCATTGTTGTAGCAATATCATTAGGTTTATCATGGCTACACCATGATTGTCTCTATCATGACATCACTTCACTGCATTGCTTCTTTCATCATGCTTGGATTGTAATACTTCTTGTGATCCTTGTCATTGTCATTGCCTTTGAAATCATATTCATATTGAGATTACTATCTTGACTGAGATTGTAACCATGTTATAATAGAGATACCTTATTGTACCTTATCTGATATTTCAAACCTCCAAGAAGGACATCCTAAATTGTCCTCTCTAATATGGATCTTTGCTCCATCCATGACTGCACCTAGTCACTGAGATCTTGCACCAAAGTCTGTAGCTATGCCAACACTATAATACATATAAGGCAGAGATGTGATCGTCATTGATCCTATAGAATAGATCCATGACTTTTCATCCTTGTACCCAGTATCCTACATGGATACCATGGTTGCTCCTTGTCATACTTATCCATATAATACGAAGACTGTCACTATAAGGGTTAGGTCTCTATATAGTTTATACCTTACTGCAATAACCTCATTCGAAGTCTTTACTTCATCGTCTATCCGAGCATTGATTCATAGGTAGTATATAGATCAGATCTGCATCCATATTACACTTTCAAGTTCTGGTCATGGCTACACCTAATACCATAGTCAAGGTGCAGTCATACCCTACTTCTTCATGCGAGATCTTCTTCCTTGATTGCGTGCTCTTTTCCTCTCAGACTGTGGCTTCCTCACCCAAGTCCTTGTCTGCGTGCGGTGACATGAGATCACACTACCTAAACAAATACAAAGCACCCTTTCATGCACCCTATACCCTATTGACATTTCAGAGAAATGTGAGATCTTCACCACTGATTTGTGAATACCTCAATAGGGTATTTAGTGGTTGTGCACATATATATTAGGCTGGCATGACCTTATGAACTGACGTGTCTCTTTCTTCAAGCCAACATGACATATATTTATATATTTAATCCATTTTTGAGCCGACATGAAGATCCTTCGACTCTTTTGTTTGCAAACTTTGGTAGGCTTTCTTTTGAGGCACTGATCTTGGTCTTGGAGGGTTGTTTAGACAACTTGAAGACGTGTACATATTTACATAAAATCATGAAGAGTTTTTATACACATGACATGACTCTTTTACATATGAATAAATCCTAAAGACAACAAGAAGAAGTCTTTCACCTAGAGACACTTCTTACTCATGAAACCCGTGTAGCAAGATTACAAAAATAATTTATTACATCATGTATTACATGAGTTACAAAGTTCATGTCATTATGAAGACCAAACCTAGTAACACTTTATTCAACAAAACAAAGGTTGATCTTCCAAAGGAAACCCCTCAAAAACAAGATACAACTCAAAAAGAGGTAGAAAATCCTCAACCTTCTTTCAACATTGAAAATGAGTTATCAAAAGTTAAAATTTATGTTCCTCTATTTGAATTGGTGAAAGGGGATATGTACAGAAGTCAAGTTAGAAAAACACTAGATACTGTGAACTTAAGTGATGATCATCCTAAATTTTTATTTGGACCTAAAGTTGAATGAAAGTCACAAGATGATAATGTGCCACAATTTTATGTTAGCCTTAACATTCATGATTTCATTTTGCACAATGCCATGCTAGATTCTGGTGCTTCACATAATCTCATTCCCAAAGTGATTATGGAGAAACTTGGATTAGATATAACCAGACCATATAAAGACCTTTTTTCTTTTGATTCAAGCAAAGTAATATGCTTAGGTTTGATCAAGGATTTATGTGTAACCCTTGCCCAAATCCCAGCAAAAAGTGTAGTCATGGATATTGTTGTGGTTGATATACCTCCTAAATATGGAATTCCCTTGTCAAGATCTTGGGGAGAAAATTTGCAAGGTACCTTACAAGGAGACTCTGATGAAATATATGGTAAATAGCCAGGATAAACCCAATAATTACCCATTGTGTTCTGTACATTCAGATATGGATTCTTTCATTATTTATAATGACATATGTTTAGAGGAAGAAGTGTTAGACATGGAAATTCAATCAAGCAAAACAGAGGATGTGAAATTAAAGGCTCAAACAAAAGATGATAAGGATCAAGGCCTTCGGAGTTTGGATTTTGATGGGAATCAATAAGGAAGGAGTAGGGGCTAGTGTATGGATGTTAGACACAAACTCAAGTATATCAAAGACATATTCCTACGAGCTTAATTTCCAATATAACAACAATGTAGGTGAGGATGAGGCACTTATTTTTGGGTTGCATTTATTGAACAGATAAAGAGCTAAGAGATTTTCAATCCATGGTCATTCAGAACTCATCATAAATCAAATCAAAGGTGAGTATTTAGCTAAACATCCTAGGTTGAGGGCATACAAAAATGTTGTCGTAGATTTTTTGCAGTGTTTTCCATAGTATCAGCTGTCTTTGATTCCTAGAAGTCAAAATGTGTTTGTTGATGCATTGGCTACCTCAACAAGTACATGTAAAATTCCTTTCCACCCAAATAAAAAATATGAGATTGAAGTGAAACATAAACCTGTTGTCCCGGATAACATAAGTTATTGGAAAGTGTCTAACAATGACAAACAGTTAGACAATTTTTTACAGTTAAAGGGAGAGTTTGAAAATTTGCATATTGATATAGAAAATATCGTTAAAGATGATGGACAACAAACTATTTTGGATCAAACCAGTGAGAATGTTGATATAGATGAAGCAAAACTTGAAGTCTTATAGTTAAAAGATAACGTAATACCAAGAGGTCTGGTATCACTTGAAGAACTATTTGATGTTGATTTGTGTAGCTTGGGAGGTACTCCAAGCCCTAGTGTTCAATGGTTGGTGGAGCTTGTGGGCTTGAGATCCAAGCTTAGGGTTTTGCACCCATCGTGATTTGGGCCAAAACCATGATGGATTTATGACATATGATGAATGAGGATGATAGGGCTCGGCGAGATGATTCCAACGCAATGAGAATCATCCAATTATGAATTGTCATTAGAGAGAAATGAATTTTGGACGTTGACTAATTAATTATTGGTTTTCAAGTCATGTAGGCTTGATGTAAATAAGCCCAATACAAGGGTCTCTTCATTAATTCGATAAAGCCCCTCCTTAGGCTATAAAAGGAGGGTGATATGGTATTGTTTGAGCATCTATTGTGTGGGCAATATATCCTCCATCGAGCTTTGAATTTGGATGCCCTATCCGTAGCAAGAGAGGGTCAATATAGTGAGGGGACAAGTCTGGATTAGAGGCCAAGGAGCAGCATGAGAAAGGTTCGTTGAAGGCCGAAGTGCTAGGTATAAATGTGAACTTGTATGAGGGTTGTTTTAAGGGTTAAAACAAGTTTGAATAGGGTTGTCTCTAGAATCGAGTTGTTGGGCTAGTGGATTGAATAGGAGAGGACTTGGGCAACGAGAAAGGGATAAGCTTGTGGATTTGTTTAGGGTGGTTGTCTTAGGGTAAGATTGAAAGCAGAGTTGATGTTCAAGGTCCAAGATTGTAGGGTTGTGTGGGCCGAGGAAGATAAGGAGCTAATGTTGCTAATTGGAGGTAGTTGGGTGTTGTTTAAGGGAGGACTGTGGGCCTAACTTGTTGCTGAGCTAGGTCGTAGGCCATAGCCAGCAGCAAAGGTTGTTCTAAGGGTTGTGTTAAGAGTAAACAAGCCATACTTGGATAGTGTGGTAGTTGTGGAGTCTTACCTTGGTGCACGCCACCTTAGAAGGCCCGCATTGTTGACTGCGTGGAGGATGAGGGCTGAAGATTGATGCCCTAACCAGTGATGCAGTGATAGCAAGGGCAGCAAGAGGACATCAGCATTTTGGGAGATGTATTGGGTCAAGGTTTGACCATGTTTGGATCAGTTTGATGAACATCTTGTTGGTGCCATGTGGATTATCTTCCGAGAAGCTGAAGGATCTTCCTAGGAGCAGAACCAATAGTGTAGTTTTTGGGTCCAAGTGTTCACTATTGCGTGGATCAGTTGATGGGCAGCTTGAGGAGGCCTTAGGAGTTGTTTGGAGGAGCCCAGGTGGATTGTTGGCAGGTATACCAAGCAGCGAAGGTGACAATTGGCACATTAGATCATAAGGCAATAGGACAGCAACAAAGTGAGCTGTAGATGGACCCTTGGATGATGGATTAGGTGTCGAAAGTTTGTTGGAGGGAAACATGCTGGCTACCCAAAGTAGCCCTAGAGCAGCAGACAAGAAGGACGTTGTTGGTGCATGATTGGGTGAAGTATTGTAGCCTTATGTGTAGCTCTTTGATGTATGAAAGAGGCTACTAGGAGTAAAACCCAACTCTAAACAATCAATTGAAAATACATATACATACCCATAAGGAATCGTCAACTTAACCCATTAAAACCTTTTGGAATCACACGCCTCATTTATAAAGATTCACTAGCACAACGCAATTTCCATTGATTAATGAATACATTGTTTGTAAAAACATATGGCTCAAACATTGATATATGCATTTGAATGAATTCCGACAATTTGATTGAGTACCAATTCACAACACTCCATTCCATTCAATTCTCAATAGTTAAGAAATAAATCAATAGAAATTAGGTGTAGGCTCAACCTTCCACGTATCTCGTATCTCACCATTGAAGGTAACCCACAACATCAAGTAGAACACCCTATTTTTGAGGTTTGCACCACCTTTATTTAAGTAAATAATGTGTTGTGAAATAAGGGTGTATGTGATTTTTTTTTCAATTAGGTTGAATTTAAATCGAGGTGAGCTCCAATGTTGAATGGAAGAACAATTTACCCAATTATGGGATCTCATCACCGAGATTGTGCGAGGCTCATTTGAGCTTAGATGCCCATTGAGAAAAAATTTACCCCCCTATTGGCTCCCCCCCTCAGTCCCTTCTAGTGAGATTTGAACCTGAGACTTAAAGAGATGAAACCCCACACAAACCAAATGATCTACACCTTCTGTGTAGGGGTGCATGTGATTTTATTGACCCTTATTTAAGTAAATAATGTGTTCTGCAATAAGGGTGTTTGCAGTTTCTTTTTGTCCATTTTTTTCCAATTAGTTTGAGTTTAGGTCGAGGTCGGTTCCAATGTTGAATGGAAGAACAATCTACTCAATTATAGTATGTTGTCACCAAGATTGTGCAAGGCTCATTTGAGCTTAGATGCCCATTGAGACAATTTTTACTCCCCCATAATTGACTCCCACTCTTAACCCCTTCCCATGAGATTTGAACCTAAGACTTGGTGGAGATGAAACCTCACACTAACCAAATGGTCTACACCTTATGGGTAGGTGTGCATGTGATTTTATTAACCAAGCACTTAAATGTAAAGAATAGCATCTTCCCAAGATGTGTAATGACCAAGGATGTGCTAAATTAATAAATACAAGGAATTGGAAATAGTAATTTAGTTGGGGAATGCAACTATGACAACAATTCTCTTGTCACGGTCTTTGAACTTGTTGTTTCCGTGGAGACAGTGCCTAGATGAAGAGGAACCAATGCCTAGGACATTTGTTTCAAAATCAAATGAGATTGTTTAAAGGTTTTTTCCCAAATATAACACTTTAATGTGTAATGAAGGCTCTATTTTGGAGATTAGAAATACTTCTCAAAATTGCCCTGATATTAATGCTTACAGTTCTTAATGAAGTTATAGAGTGGTGAGAAGAAGATAAAGAAAAAGGGATTTATAGATTGGGCTTAACAAAATTTGATATATGAAACCCTAGTCAGAGTTTTGGATGAAATGTAACATAAAATGAATTGATAAAGCAATGGAGCGCTTTTTAAGGTTTTTACCAATAAATTCACAAGTGTCTTCTGTAACTAGTGAGAAACATAGACAAATGTGTTTATTTAAGAGAAAACTTGTTGCTATTAGAAATGTGCTTCAAACTGAAGAGAGCAAACATGATAAATTTCACAAGAAGAGAAACTCATATTGTAAGCAATCAATATGTTGGAATCAACCTTGACGATCTTTATTAATCTCCAAAATGACTTACCCATTACATAGATATTAGTTGAAAAAAATCGCTGAGGCAAAAATTTGGAACCCCTCCTCTGTGGTTCTTCTATATTTTTAAAGAAAATTACATCAAAAATTGTTATGAATAATTGTCAGCTAAAATCTTGATCTCTAAATGTTTGTGTGACAGGTGGAACTTTGACCCTGGGACTCGATGCATGGTTCCATGACTTCAACTATATCAAGCTTGATCAAGTCTTCACATTTCTTCCAAAGAACCAAGTATGGAATGCTACACTGGATCAACTTCTAAAAAGCCACTTTCAAGTTCAACAATTTGGTATAATTAGGCTTTGAAACAAACAGTATTCATCATCCAAAGCAACTGCAAATCCCTCTGTAGAAAGTTCACCACAATTCGGCCTTTTAGTACCACAATCTTCTCAAGGGTTGAGTCCAATCTACACTTACTAGTTATCAATTCTTTTTCATATACCTCCCAAGGAAGTAATCCAACTCTTTGTCTCTGATCATATTCCTGCAACCTAGAAATCCAACTCTTTGTCTCTGATCATACTTGGAGTCAAATAAAGCAACAAATTTCTTTACTATTTTCAGTTTGAATGCGTAGAATATTCTTCTCAAACATCTTGCTGACCTCCATAATTACTGTAGCCCTGTCAACAATGTCCATCGCCTACAATTCTATTGTAGGCTTTTTCATTCAAATACTTAATAACCTTCCTAGATTTTTGTGCTTTAATTACTATAGCCATATCAACAATGTCCATCGCCACCAATTCTATTGTAGGCTTTTCATTCAAATACTTAATAATCTTCCTAGCTTTTTATGCTTCTCTTTGCACTTGTTTTTTACATGAATTTGTTGGAAAATCAAAGCAATTATATTAGGGTTTAATTCTCCTTACTTGATAATTACTTGTGACTTATGTTGGCTTCTTTTATTTGTGAGTTATGTTGGCTTCTTCTTTATTATCTCATCTTTCATCAAGTAATTACCATATTATGTGTGCATGAATATCACAAAACAAGAGACACAAGATGTAGTCACTATGTCAGGGTAAAATCCCCCTCAAGGGGAAAACCCAATCAAAAAATGTCTTCCTTTCAATAGTATTCTTTGAGACTTTTAACCCTAGACAAAGACCAAACCTTCCCTCCACACCAAGTCAACATTCCAGATCTTCGACCTCTCTTCCAACAACTTCAACTGTGTAGCATCTTTCAGCAAGCATCTTTCGGCATCAGCAAAACTTGGAAGACTTTGATCTCCAACCTAGGGCACGAAACAAAGAGAGAGAGAGGCACCAAAATTTTGATTTTCTTCTTCTCCTTAGACTCTGCCCAACTCGCACTTCCTTTGGTTTCACGGCTTTGTACTTTGCACTTCCCAGCTTCCTTAGAGATATCGAACTTGCTTGAGATGAAGTGCTCCAAATGAATTCGACTTGCTTCTATTTATAGGCTTCAAGGGAGGTCGAATTGATGTCCTTAGACTGAATTGATGTGGAGGATACATAAATTACATTTGACTCAATACTTAACCTTTTACATGATTCAAAATCCCAAGAAGGGTCTCTTTAAAAGTACAATGACTCTATTGACTCAGAATAAATCCTAAAATTCCTCAGTGACAACTTTGACCTAAAACATGGTGACCCAAGCACGAAACCCACACTTTAATAAGTCACAATAATAATAACAATAATTATTTTCCTTATTCTTTTGAAAAGTACATTACAAGATTACTCAAATACATTCAATGAAGACCAAACCTAGTTACACTTTCAAACACTTCCTCTTCACTAGGGAGGTATTCATCATATACAAGTACAAAGAAGACCTCAACTATATGAACCATTGAGAACTTTATGCACCGCAATGCCATGTACTAAATTCCTAACCATGTCAACATATCCATTTGTCTCTTATCAATTTAGGCACCACAATGCCACGAACTATATTCCTAACCAAGGAAATCTATCCAAGTGGGAATAAGGTAGACTCAAGCTTTCAACCCCTCTAGGTACCATTAGGCTTACTTGTTATCCACCAACCCAAAGATCCAAGTGTATATCCAAAAACAGAGCTCTATAACCAATACCACCTTTCCAACTTCAAAACCTAGACATCAACACCAAGTGTTGACTAGATGTCCTCCCAGACAACATTTCACTCACAAAGCCTCAACACTCCTAGATCCAACAAATCAAGGATAACCAATCTCTCCCAATCAAATTGATTGGTAACCAACATGCTATCAAAACCTTCAAGAGATCCACTTGTACAAACACAACCCCAATCAATAATAAACTTTCAAGTGTACATAAACATACACAAACCTCTAGGGTCTTCTAGACAACTTGATGTTGCTTATCAACTTTTCATCGTAGGACTATCAATCAAATCTTTGACAGAATATTCCACAATCATACACTTTCCTTTACTACTTCATATGCAGCAACATATTCTTCAATCGGATCCTATTTTCCTTCTTTTAGCAACATCTCAAAATGCATTCTCCAATTTCTCTCTCTTCATGATCTTCACTAAACTTACGACTATTAGTCTTGGTTTAGTGCATGACACATGAAGTAGAGAACCATATCTGCCACTCCCTCTTAATCAAAGAGGATCTAATTATTCCTATACAAGGAATATTCTCTATCATATTCTTGTCGTAGGGAGATTCCTTTCATTCAAGCTCCCTCTTATTCTAGGGAGATCTACTTCTTCTTTTCGTCATCGAAGAATCTTTCGTGGCTTCCAACCATTTCATCAGAGTTATCATCATCCCCATCATGCTTATCACATCAATGAACATCTTCACCATATTGAATATTGTGTACCCGCACAACTTAGATAGCAAGTACAACCAAAAATATAGAAGCATGAAGTTAGCCATAACAGAATTACCGAAGCATTTCGACCTTACATATATCATATACCCAAGCTTAAACAAAAAACACATACTCTTCAAAAATTTTGCTAGGGACTTTATCATAAACCCTAGGCTACTCCATAATAACTTTCATTCCATCTAGGGTTTCAATGTTTCTTTCAAAGGTGTGACATACCCTACTACAACATATAGAAAACCCTAGAAACAATTCAAACAAATATAGATCTACAAGGCATCTAACAACTTTTAGAATTCATATGTTAGATTTTCCACTAGTGTTTCATACAAACCCTAGATTTCATACAAGAGAATCAATCAAAACCAATCACAACTTAGTCATTAACATAACTAGCCTCCACTAGGGTTAGTTGCAAACCCTAGATTTTCAATCAAACATTAATCCCAAAAAAAACTCATATTTCAACAATCTTACACAAATCTCAAATTATCACATTGTCATCATTCATCAGAGATTTTTCACTTCTACTAAGGTTCAATTCCAAAACCCTAGAATTTCATTTTTAAAAGTTCAACAATCAATAGATCTCATATTGTTATATTACACATACTAGAGAATTTAACTACTACTAGGGTTTAGCTACAAAACCCTATATTTACCAAAAAACATCATTCTAGAACATCAAACTTTGACCAAAGCTTGTTTCCAAACCATAGGACTCATCACCACCGACAAACGGGTCAACTCATACACCTAGGACTTCATCATTATGCAAAGGCATTTCATACCATGTGTTGGTCAAACCCAACTTCAAAAATACCAATAAGAGTTAGACATCCAACAAACTTGATTGGAATAGGGTTTGATTAGACAAACACACATTCCAAGGAAATCATTTCTAAGACATGATAAGGGCCTTTCTTACTCATTCCACCAAACCCTAATGATTTAGGGTTTCAATATAAGAGCATAGCAAACCCAAAATTACCAATACTTCAAGGTCTAGTATTTTAGACATTATCATTCAAATCTAACAAGTAAAGATTTCATGATCATACCGAAATCCCAAACATGACATCGCCAAGAACTTCAAGTATCATTTCACAATCACCCTAAGCAATTTTAGGGTTTCACATATGTCAGCACCATACCCTTAAGTTAGGGTTTTCCAGAGAACCTTTCTAGGGTTCTATAAGAAAAGTTAAGGATGTGAGGAGGATAGATTTATCTAATGATGAATCACCCAATCATTAATATTTAAGATTCAAGGAAGCTAGACAAAAAAAATGTTAGTAATACAAATTTCAAAATAAGATGAACGTACTTTTTATATTAAGAGAATTTTATAAGGTGTATAGTCTAAGACATACCTAGAGATGTTCTTTGAAAAACCTTGTAAGGACTCCTTGAAGTGTTCTCTTTGTATTACGACATGATATTTTATACATGTAATACATACTTTTAAGCAAAACATGTGATACCAAGAACATGATTGAATTTCTCAAGTTAGATCTTCTACATAACCATGGAGGATGGAATCCTATGATATTGAAGCTCAAGTTATTCCTTCAATTAATATTGGGACTTTTACTTGACATCCTGAATGTGAATCCTAGAAGATAAGGATTAAGGTTCTAATATGCGACTTTCATATGTTATTTGGGATTACAATCTTTATCCTAGACTAGTTATAAACAAGGATTGTATGAACCATTTAAGATTAGATATATTGAAAATCTAAAAGCTTATAAGCATAGATACCTTGTGTTTACATACTTATGATTTGATAGACAATACTTACTTATTTTTCTTGAGTTGGTACCTCGAACTATCAATTCAGATCCTCAAGGCTTGAGTTCCTATAGGACAGAGTTCATCCAATTTCTAGCTTCAACGATGTTGATCCCAAGCCCCTAACAACATAGCTTTTGTTGTCACCCAATTCCACTACATGAGAATATAGTGTATGAAGTTGTTTACTTTCTAGTTTCATGTGCCTTGATTCTCCAATATCAATGATCCATGCATTGTTATTACTAAGAGAACTTGTAAGAGCATCCAAGAACCCTTGACTTTTGACCTTGTTGAATAAGTAGGGGA
Organism: Pinus taeda; assembly: GCA_000404065.3. Classification (NCBI taxonomy): domain Eukaryota; kingdom Viridiplantae; phylum Streptophyta; class Pinopsida; order Pinales; family Pinaceae; genus Pinus; species Pinus taeda. Next base: position 74,547 of record APFE030826874.1, on the reverse strand, counting down.
TGACCTTCTTGATTCAACTTCCAACAGTGTTGATACCCATTCTTAGATAATTTACCAGCATAGATCCATCTTAAGTACAGATCTAATATGAGCCGAGAGGGATCAAATTTCTTCATATACAAACTTCTTCAAACTGTAAAATACAATGTGTTATTTTTCATTGTTTAAATTGTATTTTTGAATGCTATTTAGAGTGTATATAGGACCAAATATACATTTAAATCATAAAAACTTAATTTTTTCATTGTATACATAAATTTTTTAAACTGATATATAATATATACATAATTGACATTAAAATATTTTACATGACATGTACACTGAGACATTTTATAGTGCAAATTAAAATGTTTTTTATTATTATTAATATATTTAAGTATATGTCAATATTCTCCCGATGGGGGTGCTCTTTCCAGTGCCCATCTGTCTTGTGCGAGGCCTCGGGGGCTAGCTCCTCCTCCACACGAGCATTGATAGAGCATGGACACTTCACACCTGCATTCATTGCCACAACACGATGTGTCCCTCCTCACAGTCAGTCTTTAAATTCGTCGAGAGGAAACCTGTGCGTCTCAGTTCGGCAATTTGGGAGATGAATTTGGGTCTGAAGGTTTGTGAAGGTGCTTGGGTCTAGGGTCATGGCATCCTGTTGGGGCATTGGTCTTAGTTGAGGAGCAAGGACGTTGTGGTTTGCCTCCGAGCACAGGTTGTATATTGCCTCTTGGTTTGCCCTTGGGACCCTAGAACTTGGAAAGTCGTGGTTCGGCTTCAAAGGCTTCTACAACACTGATGGCCATAGTTGGCTCCTCCCTCGTCCACGCAGGCTCCTCTAGGTTATCTCAGGGGTGTAAATCATGTTTTAATTTTGAGAATTTGGCTTCATGGTTTTGGCATTACTCCTTTGCATGCAGGAAGTTACACTCTCCTCTCCCCCAATCGGGTTTGCACTCGCAACCAATGGTATGCCTTGAATTTTCCTGCGAAGGCTTCTCCGCCTTGTGCTCTGGTCTGGGAGGTCTTAGATTCGTTTCCCTCTTTGGGTTCTAGTGGCAATATGGAAGTTGATATTGTAGTAGGGCAATGGCCCTGTGGGTTTGGCTTTGGCTATGTCTTTTGCAGGTGGGATACAATGTCCTTTGTGGCTTCCTCTTGTTGTTTTTCGTCGTTTACTGTTGATTTTAACATACCCCACCAACAGGGCCGCCCTCGCCAAGGGAGGGGTCAGCTAGCTTAGGCGGGTCAGCTAGCTTAGGCAGGTCACCCTGAGCCTAGGCACTCTTCATCTTCCGCCAATTCATTCAGTCGAGAAACCAAAGACACTGAGGCTATTTCTCCAGCCAATTCTCTAGGCAACCTTGTAGCCTCGGCCTCATTGGACACTACAAAAGAGTAGTTGCGCCACCTTCAGCTTGATATTGATATCCTCAGGGACCACAGGTATGAGGACCGTAATGAGATTATGGCGTATCTGACAGATATTTAGTATAGTCATAGTGAAATCCTGAAGCAACTGGACAGCCTCTAGCATAGTCAGTGACATACCAATGACCATCTTCACAACTTGGAAGCTTGAGTGGATCACATCGACTTCCACGTTCATGACTGTGTTGGATATTTCTCAGCTACCCCTGTAATGCCTGTCCACCCCCTCCCTAACATGTTGTTGTCAACTCAAACTTGTTTTTGAAAATAATGTATGTACTTTGTCCTCACTGGTATGCTCCAGTCCCCAATCTCACAATGTTTGTCTGCCCCAAGAGAGTGGGGACTGTTGAAATATTTTTTGTAAGCTATGTATTTTGAAAATCTAATGACAGCACTTTAATATATATATAATTCTTGTTAAAATATTATACTGAAAAACCACATTGAATATTTTATTTTAACAAAAAAATTCTATATATAAATATATATGAAGTTGATATCGACATCAATTAGTTAACATAGATCTTCAAATAGTTCATTTAAATCCATTATTGAAATATTTTTGAAAAATATAAGATTTACACATTTTTTTTACTTCTAATTACTTTATAGCAGATTCATTTTTTTATAATAACCGACCATTTTTATGCATAATTTTTATTTTTATTTTAAAGGGGCACATATGGACGAACAAACTTACATGTCCCCTCATACTGGGTTGTAGAATGAGCTTCTCAGCTCAATCAAAGAGGGAGAATCCATGTTCATTTCCTTTTGAGCCAACAAAGTGATCTTCAACCTTTCCTGGCCTTAGATTTGATACCATGTTGGAAAACCAAAGCAATTATATTAGGGCTTGACTCTCCTTACTTGATAATTACTTGTGAGTTATGTTGGCTTCTTTTACTTCTTTATTATCTTATCTTTCATCAAACAATTACCATATTGTGCGTGTATGAAGATCACAAAACAAAAAACATAAGATGTAGGCACCATGCCAGTGATCTGATATGGGGGTTTGATAACTTGTTATACTTACAAGAACCTCCCACTTAGTTTAGCAAATAAATGATCTAACTTATATGTGACATTTGCAAAATTAAATACTTGAAACAAGTGTATGTCTTTTTATTTTTAAATTGTTTAAGTGCTTTAAGTCCATTTGTTTCTGCTGATATTAAACACATATAACAGCCATATAATGCAGCAAATAAACATCCACACATAACAGTGAATTTAATCTAGGAGTTCACCCGAATATCGTGGGCTACGTCTCCTTGAGCTTTTGTCATCTTGACTTGGCTCTTTGGGATTATGGCAAAGTTTATTTTACAAGATCCACACTTAACTCCAAAGGTTACTGAACTGAACCAATGGGCTTAGAATACCATCTATATCCCTGTCATCGTTGTCATCACTCTGCAAACAAATCTAAGCTCCCTTAGATTTGATTCCTTCAATTAGTGCTTTGAGCTACCCTGAGCTTCTTGATGGCACTAACTCCTTCAGAATTATTTAACTGTCACTGAAACCTCATCTACTGTCTCCATCACATATCAAACACCGGACATAAACTGATTATTTGCTCAAAATAAGCACTACACCCCAAACTAGGCCTTCCTCAATGGTTAGAATTGGGTTGCCTGAAACTTCCTTGTAACATCTCGGCCTTTAGAAGTCTTCAAATGCTTCTGCAAATCCCTACAATGGATTCAGAAATCTCATTAAAGTTAAGAATGATTATTGGTTGTCTGAGAACAAGTACTAGTAGCTCCTACAACTGCCTCCAACTCCTGGTGGCCCTGTGCTCCAAAATATCCATGGATGAAAATCTCTATGAAGATGACTTCTTCAGCTTCTCTGGATTGTTCCATTGGCTTCAGAAGGCTCCAATTAGCCTAGCTAGCCTCTTGTTTCACTCTCTCTGGTCGACCACTGCCCCTGGAGTACATTTAGTCAATATCCCCTAGGGATACTCCACGAAATTTGGTGAACTATTGATCTGAAATGGGGCTCTTAGGCTTCTTGTCTAGATTTCAAGAACCTCTCCCACTTCCAAAGATTGAATATTCTCAAGTCTTTAATGATTAACCAATGTGGAATTAATAAATGCTTGAAAGTATAGGTATATACTTGTATTTATTGTTGCTTGTTTATGTGCTTTAAAATCTGTGTTGTATGTTGATATTTAAATGTGCTCGAACGTATACATAAATGCATATAACAGTGAATAAGACAGCGATAACAATACACATAAGACAGCAAATTAATATGGAGCTCACCCTGATATCTTGGGCTACGTCTCCTTGAGTTCTAATCAACTCGATTAGGCTATTTGGGATTATGGCTGAATTCTTTTACAAGTCCGTGACTCAACTCCATATGGTTTACAAATGAACCAATGGGCTTAGAATACCATCTTACCCCTGGCTGTCCTTTAGCTGCAAAACAAATCTAGGCTTCTCTAGACTAATTCTTTCAGTGAGTGCTCTGAGCTCCTTTGAGCTTTTGGCTTCTCTGACTCCCTCAGAATCGTTTTGCTCAACTATTGAAGCTAATAGCACGATCGAATTCAGACTGGCCCTGACTCCTGACTCTCTAGCTCTCGAGCTCTCTGTGGGTCTCTTGGCCTCTTTCGCTCCACCTCCTGCTTCTCTATGGGATTGTGGCTCTCTGCCCCTCTTTGCGATTAAGGCTCTTTGGCTCTCAACTCTCTGTCCCTCGGCTCTTTTGCTCTCGGGCTCTTTGTTCCTCGGGTTCTTTGGAATCATTATCGTTTTTTAGCTCCCCTTGCTGGCTCTACAATGATGGGATTTATCCCCCCGAGATGGCTCGAACTCCTCGAGTCCACCAAGAATAATGCTTCCAACTTTCGTGGATGGTTAGCAAAACCTCTTTGGTTCCCCAAAATGCCCTCCTCTGGTCGTGCCTCTAGTTATTCCTCTCTAGCCCTGTGTTTCTCAGGCAATCGGGTTGTCTGTCCCTCTGTCTGTCTGTTCGCCTCCCTGTCTGTGTTTTCATCATTTTCCTAGGCAGGGAACAATGATGTTTGGAATAGAAATGGCTTGGGCTATTGGCACTTTAAATCCATTAAAAGCAGTGGTTTTGTGTTTTACACAGAGAACGCTGCAATACACGGAACAACAAAAAAAAGAATCCGCAAACATTGTTCTTCCTGGACTTTAAATATTCATAATCACACTTTATTTTCCTATCGGGTCCACCCGTAGGTCGCTATCACATGTCGCAAGGCTTTGTCCCTTTGTATTTCGCAATGCATTAAAACATGGGGAAATACATATAAAATGGCATTAGTGGATTTCAAATGTTATCCATTTCCATTTCGGAACCCTTTCAAGTCTGGTTTATATCGCATCGCATATCGCAATAGCCGTTTGGCTTCCCCTTTGGTATCGCCAACATCGATCCGCCGATATCGGCGATCGCAGTCGGACTATCGCATATATATATATATATATATATGGCCACTCCATGGCATATTGCGATGGACGGTGATCGCCCCGGTCCATCGCAATATGCCTCCGATCAAAGCCGTCGATCACCGTCGATGCGATATGTCGATCAGATCTGGATTGTTGATTGGCGATCTGTCAATCGCTCCATCGCATCGCCCCGGTCCATCACGCTATGCCTTCGATCAGACCCGCCGATCACCGTCGATGCGATATGCCGATCAGATCTGGACCATTGATCGACCAGATCCAACGGCCCCTATTCACCCATCGTTTAAGCCTCCAATAGCTTGATTTTCATGGTTTTCTTCAAGTTTTTAAAGCCCAATAACGTAATCCACTGATGCGATATTTCTTCTTTGATCAATCAAACAAGGCCACATGGCCCAATCCCGACCTACCACGTGTCAACTATGGATTGGCCCGTGAGCCTATACTAAAATCAAAATTTTCAATATAGTTCAAAATTTAATGAAATTGCCTCCTTTTCTAAGGACATTGGGCAATTTTCATTTTACAATAACTCCTTCATCTGAGGTCCGTTTTCACCCATTCAAGTTGCGTTGGATTCAGAATGAGGAGATCTTTGCAATGGGACTATTTCCAGACGCGGCCTGCGATTTTCATTTTCCTCTAGTTTACAAAGGATTTGAGTTATTTGGCACCTTTTACCTCTCGCATGAAGTCTTTTAGACTTAGAAGTTTATCCATGATCCATTTTTGGATCCCGTCTTCCCACTAAAAGAACTTTTGGTCTTCAAAAGACTGATATATTGATCTAAACAGCAAATGAGAGTGACTCGCCCTCTTCTTTCAACCTCCCTACACTTGCCTTTGTATAGTGCCTTTGAACTAAAGTTTCTGACCACTTCCCTTCTCTAGATGGGCTGGTCTCCCTAAGAAGAATTGTCTTCCTCCTTGCCTTCCTATAGAACTTCTACTGAAATGGTCACAGAAAGTAGTTTGAGCTTCTTTGCCTTGATCATTGATCCAAGGTGGCTCAACAAAAGTGAAGTATATCTAGTCCACAAAAACTTTCATTTGTACCTGTTTGACAAGCTACCAACAACAATTGTTAACAACAACAAGCATACAAACAACAACTGGATGGATTAAACCCCTGCTTCAACAAAAAAAACAGATTTCACATCTTGTGAACACCTCCATGTCTTACATCTGCATACAAATGATGGACTAGATAACAAGCCCACAAAACATGCCTTTAAAGCAAAAGACCCTTCAAGTCAAGCATGTAAAAAAAGACCATTAAAAATTCTTTTCAAAAGATGAAATAATTTCATCACTATCTCCACCAAACCAACTTTACATGCATGTTTACAACAAAGCAATCGACCCTTCAAGTCAATCACACACGTTCCAAAAACAAGGAAAACATCAACATCCCTGTGTTCATGTATCTCATGCTCATGCATGCATTTCATCCTTCAACTTTCGCTTAAATACATTGTACTTTCGAAGCTGACATGAACATAATGTTGCAACAACAAAGTGAGCCTCCTACTCGACTTTTTCCATTCACCATTTTGGTATAAACCTGCAACTTGCATCCCATCAACAAAGAAATGTGAACAGATGCATCAATAGACATGCAATCTTTAATTAGATAAGAACTCTAACCATTTCTTACCAATCCATTGCAAAGGTCCTTCCTTTGTCTGCACATCAGCATCAATATGTGAATCATTCTGAGACACATCAATCATGGAATTTTCCTTTCCATTTCTACCCTCTTCTCTTTTCACCTTCTCCCTCAGCTTTAGTGGAAGCATTATTGGATTCAAAGTCCAACACCTTTCAGCAAGATGCCCTTACTTATGGCAGTAAGTGCAACACATATGCATCCTCTTGACAGCATGATTTGCCTTGTCTAATGGACCTTTGGCTGCTTGCTTCTTTTTCTTCAAAAGTTTCCTATACGTGGCCATTCTCTTCCAACATCTACCTCTTTCACCTTTATTGCCTTCATGAGGAGGTGAAGCAAATGAAGAACTCCCTTTGGAATTCCATCAATCTCTTCAAGGCTGTCAGAGTTTCCACAACTCTCTAGCTCAAGGGTGTGCTCCTGAACACCTACACCCTGCAAATGATGTTTCAAGCCATTGCATTCCTCCTGAACACAATCTTCACACTCTTGAGATAAAGGACTTGCAATGAAACTCCTTCTTGGAATGGTTTCAATGGCCTTTATGGCAGCTTTGTAACTTTCTCCATAAGACTGTCTATAGCCAAGACCCAAATACTTAGGTCTTTCCTCAACCATTATTGGTTCAATAATACCTTGTGCATACTTTCCCAAGCCCTTTCCTTCATAGCCCATCTTGGACATTAGCTTGGAACCTATGCCTTTAGTATGTTTTTCAAAAGAACTAATATAAGCATTCTCAGAAGAATTTGAAGACAAACTGGAATGGCTTACCTCTTCTTCAAGCTGGTACTTGACTAAGGCTTCTTGGGCAACAAAGAGCTGTAACTCCAACTCATGCATCATTTTCAGGTTCATATTTGCAATATGAAGTTGCCTCTCCATTTCCTACAATTTGTCAGCAAGCAACTGCTTCTCTTCCTTCATGGTATTCAGCTGCTTTCTAAGCATGCTACTCTTCCTTCCATCCTCATACATTTCTCTCACCATATCATCATGGTGGACAATTATTGCTTCATGTCTCCATCAAAGAGTCTTGTAATGGAGAAGGAATTTGAGGATACACTTGTAGAAGTTGTCATTATGCCAATGACTAAAAAAAGAACTTCAACAAGATAAATAAAGAACTTATTCAGCAAACTTTTGCAACAAACCTCTTGTGCTCCAAAGATTGCCTTGAGGTCCTTGGGATAGAAAAATGCCTTCAACCCTTCTTCCTATTTGTCCTTCCTGGACTGGCTATCAATAGCTTCCTCTTTACAAACTTAAACAATAGTCAATGTACGAACAAACATACAATCAACCTCTTGCTGTTCAAACACCTTTTAAGCAAGCAGTCTTTGTTTTGTCAATCAAGCATTCTGTTATAATCCTTCTTAAAGGTGTGGTCAATCAATCTTAAGCTCTGATACCACCTGATCTGAAAATGGGGCCCTTAGGCTTCTTATCTAGCTTTCAAGAACCTCTCCCACTTTCAAAGCTTGAATATTCCCAAGTCTTTAATGATTAACCAATGTGGAATTAAGAAATGTTTGAAAGTATAGGTCTATACTCGTATTATTGTTGCCTATTTATGTGCTTTAAAATCTGCGGTGTATGCTGATATTTAAATGTGCTTGAACATATACATATATGCATATAACAGTGAATAAGGCAACAGTAACAATACACATAAGACAGTAAATTAATATGGAATTCACCCTGATATCTTGGGCTATGTCTCCTTAAGCTCTAATCAACTCGATTAGGCTATTTGGGATTATGGTTGAATTCTTTTACAAGTCCGTGACTCAACTCCATATGGTTTACAAATGAACCAATGGGCTCAAAATACCATCTTACCCCTGGTTGTCCTTTAGTTGCAAAACAAATCTAAGCTTCTCTAGACTAATTCTTTCAGTCAGTGCTCTGAGCTGCTTTGAGCTTATGGCTTCTCTGACTCCCTCAAAATCGTTTTCCTCAACTGTTGAAGCTAACAGCACGATTGAATTCAGACCAGCCCTAATTGTCTGGCTCTCGGGCTCTCTGTGGGTCTCTTGGCCTCCTTTGCTCCACCTCCCGCTTCTTTGTGGGATTGTGGCTCTTTGTCCCTCTTTGGGATTAAGGCTCTTTGGCTCTCAGCTCTTTGTCCGTCAGCTCTTTTGCTCTCGGGCTCTTTGTTCCTCAGGTTCTTTGGAATCATTATCGTTTTTGAGCTCCCTCCTCGCTGGCTCTATAACGACGGGATTTATCCCCCCAAGATGGCTTCAACTCCTCAAGTCCACCAAGAATAACGCTTCCAACTTTCATGGATGGTTAGCAAAGCCTCTTTGGTTCCCCAAAAGACCCTCCTCTGGTCGTGCCTCTAGCTATTCTTCTCTGGCCCTATGGTGCTCAGGCAATCAGGGTCTTTGTCCCTTTGTCCATCCATTCGCCTCCCTGTCTGCGTTTTCATCATTTGCCTAGGCGAGGAACAATGATGTTTGGAATAGAAACAGCTTGGGAAATTGGTGCTTTAAATCCATTAAAAGCAGTCATTCTGTGTTTTACACGCTGCAATACACGGAAACAAGAAAAACAAAAAAAACAAAAACAAAAAACAAAAAAACCGCAAACATTGTTCTTCCCAGACTTTAAATATTTATAATTGCACTTTATTTTCCTATCGGGTCCGCCCGTAGGTCGCTATCACATGTCGCAAGGCTCTGTCCCTTTGTATTTTGCAATGCATTAAAACATGCAAAAATACATATAAAAAAAATGGCATTGGCGGATTTCAAATGTTATCCATTTCCATTTCGAAACCCTTTCGGGTCCGATTTATATCGCAATGGCCCTTTGACTTCCGCTTTGGTATTGCCGACACCAATCCGCCAATATCGGCAATCGCAGTCGAACTATCGCATATATATATATTATAATATATATATATATATATATATATATATATATATATATATGCGCGATAGAAACGGCTTGGGCAATTGGCACTTTAAATCCATTAAAAGCAATCATTATGTGTTTTACACGCTACAATACACGGTAAAGAAAACAAACAAACAAAAATCCGCAAACACTGTTCTTCCCCAACATTAAATATTCATAATTGCACTTTATTTTCCTATCGAGTCCGCCCATAGGTCGCTATCGCATGTCACAAGGCTCTGTCACTTTGTATTTCACAATGCATTAAAACATGCGGAAATACATATAAAATGGGATTGGCGGATTTCAAATGTTATCCATTTCGGGTCTAGTTTATATCGCATCGCATATCACAATGGCCCTTTGGCTTCCCCTTTGGTATCGCCGACACCGATCCACCAATATCGAAGATCGCAATCAGACTATCGCATTTAAAAACAACAACAAAACAAAACAAAACAAAACAAAAACAAAAACAAAAAACCAAAACAAAACAAAATCCACAAACTCTGTTCTTCTCGAACTTTAAATACATAATCGCACTTTATTTTCCTATCGGGTCCGCCCATAGGTCGCTATCGCATGTCAAAAGGCTATGTCTCTTTGTATTTCGCAATGCATTAAAACATGTGGAAATACAATAAAATGGCATTGACGGATTTCAAATGTTATCCATTTCCATTTCGAAACCCTTTCGGGTCCGATTTATATCGCATCGCATATCGCAATGGCCCTTTGGCTTCCCCTTTGGTATTGTCGACACTGATCCGCCGATATATGCGATAGAAACAACTTGGGCAATTGGCGCTTTAAATCCATTAAAAACAATCATTTTGTGTTTTACACGCTACAATACACGAACCCAACAACAAACAAACAAAATAAAATTCCGCAAACACTGTTATTCCCGAACTTTAAATATTCATAATCGCACTTTATTTTCCTATCGGGTCCGCCCATAGGTCGTTATCACATGTCACAAGGCTCTGTCACTTTGTATTTCGCAATGCATTAAAACATGCAAAAATACTTATAAAATGGCATTGGTGGATTTCAAATGTTATCCGTTTCCATTTCGAAACCCTTTCGGGTCTGGTTTATATCACATTGCATATCGCAATGGCCCTTTGGCTTCCCCTTTGGTATTACCGACACCGATCCGCCGATATCGGAGATCGCAGTCAGACTATCGCATATATATATTATATATATATATATATATATATATATATATATATGGCCGCTCCAGGGTGTTCGCTAATGGTGATTCGTTGATTTCAGTGATCGCTCCATCGCATCACCCCGATCCATCGCGCTATGCCTCTGATCAGACCCGCCAATCACCGCTGATGCGATATGCCGATCGGATCTAGACTGTTGATCGGTCAGATCCGACGACCCCTGTTCACCCATTGTTGAAGCCTCAATAGCTTGATTTTCATGGTTTTCTTCAAGTTTTTAAAGCTCAATAGTGTAATCTGCGGATGCAATATTTCCTCTTTGATCAATCAAACAAAGCCACGTGGCCCAATCCCACCCTACCACGTGTCAGTTGTGGATTGGCCCGTGAGCCTATACTAAAATCAAAATTTTCAATATAGTTCATAATTTAATGAAATTGCCTCATTTTCTAAGGACATTGGGCAATTTTCATTTTACAATAACTCCTTCATCCGAGGTCTGTTTTTGCCCATTCAAGTTGTGTTGGATTCAAAATGAGGAGATCTCTGCAATGAGACTATTTCCAGAAGCAGCCTGCGATTTTCATTTTCCTCTGGTTTATAAAAAATGTGCTATTTGGCACCTTTTACCTCTCGCATGAAGTCTTTTAGACTTATAGGTTTATCCAAGATCCATTTTTGGACCAACTACACTTAACTCCAGTTAAATATAGCATTTCTACCTTCTTCGCCGCTCCGCCAAGCTAACCATCGAAGGTCGCCATTACATTAAATATTTGGGGCGCATATGGGCGGTATAACCCTGGCGGTTAGGCTAACTCCCCGTAGAAGTGGCAGTGATGTTAATGTGCAACCGCGTGGAAAGGCGCTACAATCGGTGATTACATCGCGAGACATGTGAACAGTTTTCTGGGGACCACTGGCGGGTAAGACCGCTGACAGTCCTAACCCCCAATCCTCCACCTGTTATAACACATATGCAATGCAACCATTGTATGTTAAGAAACACGTCAAGCAGAGGTGGTAGAGCATTGTCTTGTCTTGCCGGAGGTCACAGGTTCGATTCCGCCGGACCTATACAAAATTTTACATAACCATTCCAGGGCCACGTGGCAACCTCTGAGCTTGCCACGAGTCGGCGCCTGATTCATCCCCAAAAAAAGAATATTCCTTGGAATATGCTTTTTTTAATATTTCCAAAAACCAAATTAATCTTGGTCAAATGTCCATAAATTACAGTTTACTGGACTTTTCAAATTACGATAACTCATTCATACGGTGTCGGTTTTTCAAACTGTTCACAGTGCTGGAATCAAGAAGACAAGATCCATCCGATCGCTCAGGTTCGACACTTTTTCGAACACTTAGAAATTTGGGCTATCACTTAAGTCATTGATCAATATCTAATCAGCTAGGGCAAAATCCCCCTAGCGGGGAAAACCTTGTCAAAAATTCTCTTCCTTTCAATAGTATTCTTTGAGACTCTTCCCTAGTCAGCGTTCTCGATCTTCGACTTCTATTCCAACAACTTCGAAGATGTAGCAAAATCTAGCATCAGGCAACTTCTGACATCAACAAAACTTAAGACTTCGATCTCCCAATCTAGGGCACAAAATAGAGAGAGAGAGGCACCAAAATTTCATTTTTCTGCTTCTCCTTAGACTCCACCCAACTGGCACTTCCTTTCGCTTTCTGGCTTCATACTTTGCACTTCCCATCTTCATTAGAGATATCAAACTTGCTTGAGATGAAGTGCTCCAAATGAATTCGACTTCTATTTATAAGCTTCAAGGGAGGTTGAATTGATGTCATTAGGCCGACTTGATCTCTTCTAGTCCGACTTGATGTAAAAGATACATAAATTACATTTGACTTAATACTTAAACATTTTTACATTATTCAAAAGCCCGAGAAGGGTCTCTTTAAAAGTACAATGACTCTATTGACTCAGAACAAATCCTAGAAGTCCTCAATGGGGACGTTGACCTAAAACATGGTGACCCAAGCATGAAACCCATGCTTTAATAAGTCACAATAATAATAATAATAATAATTCTTTAATTTATTATTTTGACAAGTACCAAGGAAAATTTTAGGGGCTAAAATTTGCAGGTGGATAATTTTCTATGTTTTTTCCAAAAAAAATTCTCTAATTTCCATTTTTCCTAAAAATGGTTTGCCTAAATTTTATATCATAAAATTATTTTACCTTAAAAATCGCCAATTTTTTATAGAGACTATATAAAATCATTAGAAATTTGAACATTTTACAAACATATCACTAAACATTTTATACTTTGCATGTTAGGGACTAGTAAGATTCGCCAAAGTTTCTGAACTTTACGATAAATTTTCATCTTTAAAATTTTCCCTAACAAGTACATTACAGGATGACTCAAATACATTAAATGAAGACCGAACCTAGTTACATTTTCCAACAGAAGTCACATTTTCAGTTATATCTATAATTATAGCTCTTTCTTCAGCAATAATCTGAAAATACCCCCATGTAGAATGAACTTGTTGAATTATATCATCCCAAACGATTTGTTTGACCTCAATCAAGGACATGTTGTCTTTCATCCAACTCTTCAATTCCTTGATTTCACCGTGAGTTTATTTGCATTTGTCACTGAGTTGGTTATTCTCTTCATTCGCAGAATTCAGGTGCCTTTCTTTTATACTTAACTTTGCCTTAGACAATCTTGGACCTTCTTCATTTCAACTTCTGAGAGAGTCACTCAGTTCTCATCACTTTTTTTAGCTTCTCCGATGGATCTTCTGACTCACTTGAAGCCACAATTGTGCATACATGATTTTTAATAGATTGTTCTAGATCCCTCACTTTAAGGGTTACTACTTTATTTTTGTCCATCAATTGTATCATTGACTGCTCCTTTTCTTTTTCTACATGAGCTAGCTCAACTATTTGAGCATGTTCTGTCACATGCATCTTCAATTTTTGTCTTAATCACTGCATCTCGGACTCTATGCTTCGCATCAAAGTTTTGATTGCCTCTCTGTCATCTAGATCAACTCCTAGCTTGATAATCAACTTTTTGAATTCTACATTCTGTAAATGTAGATTTCTAGAACTTGTTTTTTCTTGCTTAATTTTGTTTGAAGCCTTTTCCAAGATTTTCTCAACCTTGTTAATTGTCAATGAATTTTTGCTCTATAACATCTCCCATGTCTGCTTATGTAAATTTATTTTATCATAGAATGGAATATCAACTATATTCAGAGACAAAACAACTATAAAAGAGAAAGTTTGAGCTGATTTCTTCCTAAACCCATAGCTGAGAGCAACCTTGTTTGATAAGGAGTTTCTTGCATAGTCAGTTGGGTTATCATATCATTGCTTACTTTTTGACTTCTTTCCTTAATTTCCTAATAGTCTTTTAATATCATCTATGTCTTAGAAAAAGTTCTTTCAATTGTAGACATTGCTAGGTCTGTAGAAGTGGAAGAGGTGGTAACCTTAGGATTTCCCAGGTGCATCTAAAAATTAGGTTGACTAGAAAGTTCTTCTCTTAACTTGGTTTGTATTTCATCTTCATCTCCAATCTGCACCTTTGTTTTCTTTTGTGGATACACATCCTCCATTTCAACATCTATCATTTCAATGGTATTCCTTTTCAAACCTTTTTCTTTAACTGACGGGGTTTCAACATTGATTTCTTGCTGTAACGGGTTGACTAACCAAGTTTCTTGATTGGCCATCTTCTCAATTTTAGGTCTACTTTCATGAGAATATGGTGCAGAACTAGCATACACTCTTCTGTCAAAAATCACGTGATAAGTGTCGTATTGCCATTCCTCTCCCTATTCAAAGCCAAACTCTTTCATCGTCTCTTGGACCTGGGCAAGAGCCTGTCTAGAATTTACAGTACATGGCCTCACAGTATTCTCCAGTTTGAACATGTATCCTCTGCCTGGGAACAAAATTAACTTGATCCACATGAAGACTGTCTTGTAAACTCCAAATAAATATCCTCATGTGTAAGAAAATAGGCAAGCGGTAAGGTTGCACCTCTGCTCCATAAAATCTTATCTCAGTGCATTCCTCAAAGATATACCAATCTCCAACTCTAGTATCTTTGCTGAGTTGTAAAAATTGTTTATGTTGTGGGAAAATTCTTGTTGGTTGTGCATTGTTCAAGATGGTATAAACAGTGGCCATGAATGTAAATTGGTTTCTTCTTGACAACATTGGTCCATTCAGCTACAGACTTCTTTTGTTTGGGAGAATCAAATATACTTAAACCCAAATATTCAAATTTGTCAACATACACATACAAGAACAAGCAGACCAAGACAGAAAAGTGTCTAAAATAGGCAAGAAGTTGAAAATTTTCAAATTGAAAGTTAATTGACTCAACTAGATAGGATTGAATGTCCAAGACGACATCTGGTTGCAGAATAAGTCTCAAGAACCCTAAGGCATGTTTACTTACATTTTCTGTATCATCTTCACCCAATAATAATAAGATTATAGACAAAACTTGCTGTGCATCTTCAGAAAACAAAGAGATAGGGTAAGTTACAGCTGCTGGAGGGATTTGAGAACCAGGAGGCAAAATTAATTTGAATAAACCTTGTTTATTTTCATCTAAAAGTTGACTAAAAGTTAAGAGCCTATAAAATACAATGTAGGATTATAAAATACCTCGTAAAAATGCGAGGCTACAAAATGCTGAGGTGGGATTATTGGTTGATGACCCAGACGCTAACTGACTCGAGCTCTCAGACTACGAAATGGAAAAGGACGAAAAAGATCGTTTTAACCCCTTTGGTACAGAGTGGAAAAATGTCATTTATGACTTGTACAGGTACGGAAGATGACGCTGCAGGAGAATGACGCATCAAGTGTGGTGACATGGAGGATGATTGGTTCACCTGTCATGCTCGCTTGGTGTACGAGTCATGTAGCATTCGGCGGAAATGGTTTCTAAATTCCATTTACCATTCTGCGACACCGCTAGACATCGGTTTTAGAAAAATGAGGTAGGGGTGTTGCAATCAACAACAATCATTGATTTGGTAATTAGTTGTTTTAATAAACGACTTTGAGCCACCCAGGTCCATTTTTAATGTACGAGCATA
This sequence comes from Pinus taeda, assembly GCA_000404065.3. Lineage (NCBI taxonomy): Eukaryota > Viridiplantae > Streptophyta > Pinopsida > Pinales > Pinaceae > Pinus > Pinus taeda. The sequence goes on along the minus strand of APFE030826874.1, from coordinate 58,795 downwards.
TAGATCTGTCGCAAAACCGTAAGATTGACCACCCATGGATAATGACCGTGATCTGATCAGAAGTTGCGCATTGTTTAGCCTCAATGTATTTAAGTTCTTGAATCCACTTCTCTATAGTTTGGGCTGGGCATCGTTTAGCCTGAAAAGTTAGGCTTATATGCAGAAGAAAACAGAATTTGACCTTGCCCCTTTTTTTTCATTTTTCTTTTATATATTATTTTGGACTTTTAAAATTCAGGAAAAATGAAAATTAAGCTGCAAAAGGACTAGCTACATTTAGATGGATAATTTAAGGTTCCAAACTAATGCAGTTAACACATAAATTAACAAGAATGATTTCAAGGGTTAACATTGTCATAGTGTGAAACCATCACAATCCATTAAAACAATTCCGAACCACACTTCCATACAACAATCCAAGATACAATGAACATATAATTAGGCTAGAATCCCAAATGGGAAACCAATATTTGAATGGCTAGATTAGTCCTTATATTTGGCAATTTTAGAGTTAAAATGAAAAGCATTAGCTCTCTAAGCCATTTAGCAATTTAGAAGGCCGAGATTTTCTTTTATATCCTCATCTCCTTTGCCAAAGGCCCTTTCTGAGTTAATTTGTTAAAGGATATAGGCAGCACTTGACTCCAGGTCCTTCCATTTCTCCTTCATAACACTTTCTCTCTCATTTCATAATTTGTTGATAATGTTCCACTTCAAGATTCCATTGGTTTTTGTTTTCTTGTGTTTCGGCATTGCACCATATTTTCAACTTTCAATTTGTGGGTTGTTTGTCTTGATTTGAGTCTTAGTCCATTTGTTGTTGGTTTTCCAATCAAATTTGAAATCAAACTCTTGGATATAGATTCAATTTATGCCACGTCCTTAAAGAGTAGTGTTGACTAGATTAAAAAAGTGTTATTTTGGTTAAATGGCATACTTCTCATCCGTTCCTTGGGGTCAAACATTTCGAAAAACCCTATAACATTTGAAATGTAGGTTTGGGAGGTAAGATACTAGACTCTCCAACATTCGAAGTGCAGGTTTTGGGGGTAAGACACCTTATCACTGGCAACAATGATTTGATGCTCTATTTGGTTTGCATCCTATGTACCCTTTCCTTCTATGTTATACCCGTTAGGAGAATCACTTCCTTCCCTGTCGTCATTTTTGAAGGTGGCAACAAACAACACATTGATCACTTAAGACACTAGATCAATGAGACCTACTTCTCATCCGTTCCCTAGGGTTGCACCTTGTTAAAGGACTTTGTAACAATTGAAATGTAGGTTTGAGAGGTAAGACGCCCTACATTTGGCAACAAGGATCCAATGCTCTATCTAGCCTATGATTGTACCCTTCTCTATTATACCCATTAGGAGAATCACTTCCTTCTTCCCTGTTGTCACTTCAAAAGGTGGCAACAAACAACTCACAAGGCCACAATCACCTCAAACACTATATCAATGAGGTTTTCTTCTCATCCATCCAACTAAGAACTCAAAAAGAAACAAAAATAACTAACAACAGAAGCTTCAAAATACAACAGGTGACTCAACGGAAGAATATGCCCTCAAAATACAACAGGTGACTCAACAGAAGAACATGCCCTCGTAGCAGGATTAACCCTTGACCATTGTTGTTCATATTTATACTGTGACTGTTCCCCAACACTTGCATAAAAGTCCCAACAAGCTAGACCTTGATATGCAGGTTTGAGACACTATTCACCACTCTTCGGGAAATCAGAGTGTCTTCGTGTGTATTGCCCAAGAGCCAAATCGGTATTGATTTGGCTCGATTTGCTAGCTGTCACATGGTATAACGCCCAATACACAGTCAACATACTGCTCCTATGACAGCAGGATTTTAAATTTAAAAGGTTAAGACATCAAAACACATTGCCACTTAGACGCGGTATACTTCCGACTATATTTCCTTCTAATCACAGCTAAACAAATGTGCTTGAGAACAGTGCCAGTGTATTTCAATTCCTTCATGGCACACTATCTTAAATATGGTCAAGTTATATGAGCAAAGCATATGTAATGAAACAAAATAGCACAAGCAAGAAACATAATTCACTGGCATTAAGTACAGAAGACTGATTAGATGACTAGAAGTGGGAAAACTATGCCAAGAGGCCCAGTCTCCCTTATATTTGATAAAAGGATTAAAACATCAAACATCACCCCTTATACAATATATTTTGACCATATTTCCTTCTAATCACTTCTAAATGAAGTGTGCTTGATAATGGTGTGAGTGTTTTATTTCCTTCAGCAATACTATCGTATTAACGCCTCAAACTTTTAACAGACTGAATGGAAAAGAATGACTTAATGTTAGTCAAGTTTTAGAAGCAGAAAATATGCAAGGAAACAAAACAACGGAAGCGAGGAACACAACTGACTGGCAGTATTTACAGAATGGACTGTTTACATGACTAAAACTGGGAGGACTACAACACAAGTCCCTTGCTCTTTTCAACATTCCTATAGTCTTCTCACAACACTAAATTTTTAAGAACAGTGCAGTGCTTTCTTTCCCTTGCCACAATTCAATTATGATGAAAAAAAACCATCTGCATGAAAAACTGCCTATTAAACAGCTGCCCCTCCTTCCTTTTAGCTGCAATATGGGCAGATTCTCTCATGATTTTTTCGGTTACATGCTCAATAGAAATTTGGAAGCAAGTCATATGTTTCTTTTAACCAGTGTGGGTCGGCCACGTCCACTACAAGCCTAGATTTGCAATAATGACAACTTAAATATTTAACATAAGGATATCCTGATAATAATTTCCAACCACATGGCAAAGTGACAAAACATGTGTTTAACACAAGGCAATCCTCAGTCTCATGGAAAAGCATTGGAGAGGTTACCTCACTTTCTATCAAAAATAGAGATAAATGACAGCACCAATCCACAGAAGTAATGTTTGAAAGCATTTCTTCAACGAGTACAGCTGCAGAGTCTGAAAGACTGGCCTGCGTAGTTTAGCACTCCCACACATATTCCATGTTCCCACCAGCTTTCATAGTGCATGTGTTTACAAGGCGCTTGCAAATCTTGCGTGGATCATTGACAGATCTATGTTACTTTTGACACTGAGCCCAAGTAAAAAATTTAAAACGAGTTATACATAACACAAGAATAATACCTTTCACATTTTAGTTGATTCCATTTATCTCAATTCAACTCATGCATAGCATACCTGTATAGAAAGTCACCAGTGGAAGCTATCCTTCCAGAAATCCATTCAGGAGCTATTTCTCCAAGGAGGTGCAACTGCTCCTCAACTTCACCTGCAAGTACAAAATATTAAGCATGAGATCAGATCACATAGCATGGCATTGAAATTGTTTCCTGCAAGACAATAGAAGAGAGATGTTCAAAGAGAGTTATTTACTTCTATCAGTAACATCCCTGTGATTTGATATTATTTTGTGAACAAGCTCCTGTCTTGTAAGAACTGAGCGTTTGCTTAAACGAAATATATCACGTATCATATTGAAGAGTCTAGGCAAGCATGCAATCATCTGCTGACGCCTATTAGCAGCAGATACACCCGACTTGCACTCCTCTATCATCTTCAACTCTTTTTCATAGACCTACAAAGTTACAAACAGTCTTTATTACTCAAAGGGGAAAATTTTACTCAGAAGCTCAAAAAACTTTACAATTTCAAAGTGACCCGCAGTATGATCTCTGCTACTAGTATTTTCACGTATAACATGCATTCAGTTTACAACACAGCATGCAACCGACCCAGAATCAGCCAGAGCAGATAAAGTATTAGCAACTACAAAGAACATCACAAAGAAAAGTCATTGCAATTTGACATGATATGCCAATGCAATTTCCAAGGCACTAACGAACATGGGGTAAAGCTTGGTCTGAAAAGCAATTTAATGTCATTGACTTGAATCAACTAATTATGAACAAAGTAAAACCACGAAAGATAATGACAAGAACTTACCTCTTGCAACACTGGCATCGGAATGGAGCCAATGATTTCCTGATCTGATTGAGACATTCCATCGATATGTATCTTGCAAGACTCCTGAATATTGTTACTTGTCTTTTCAGCTGGCTCTGAAACATTCAATTCTCTATCAATGTCCAGCTTGCAAGGTTCAGCATTGCTTTTCTTAGGAGATCGTAAGCACAGTAGGCCTGTTTCAGAGCAATTCTTAGTTCTGTCAACTTGCAGTGTCTGGGATTCATCTACACTGAATCTGAATCGCTTCGAAGCAAGCAAGGGTGGAGTATTGGGGAACCCTTTCACTGGAGTGTTCTCCAAGCTGAAAGTTTTTCTATCATGCTGAGGATATGTAGAGTTTTGCATCACCTTCTCATTCTTCTTCGATATGGCAAATGGATTTGCAGCCCTCCTCAAAGGTGATGACTTAAATGAATCCACATGGTTACCCCATTCATCGGGTTTGGCAGGTGCAGAGAGTACAAGGGACTGTGGAGATTGAAAACTTTGAGTAAGTTCATCATCCAAATTGGCTTCCTCTGCCTTCCTTTTCAGAGGTGTTGAGAGGATTCCGGGCTGCTCACAAGCAGGAGGAGCGGAGGAATCTTTCTCTGATCTGTTAAAAGCTATTGCTCTTTTGACATTGGTATTGTTAGATCTCTTCACAGTGGGCTGAGAAAGACGAGAGGCCTCTGGAGAAGCAAAGCCTGGCGTTCCGGGAGGCAAAACAGGAGGGGATGTAATGGGTGCAGCAGAAACTCCCGCAAATCGCAGAGATTTCTTACTGATAGGACTCTTTATATTAGATTTCAGTATGGATTTAACAATTGGTGTTTCGACAGCAGAGGACACATCAGAAGCTGTTTTCAAAGCAACAGAACGACGAGTAACCCTTGGTGTTACAGGGGAGAAATAACCCTTTGATATAGGCGAGTTTGGATTCTCGGACTCTGACGCTGTTTTGCAAGGTGTGCGGGACACATCAGAAGCTGTTTTCAAAGCAACAGAACGACGAGTAACCCTTGGTGTTACAGGGGAGAAATAACCCTTTGATATAGGTGAGTTTGGATTCTCGGACGCTGACGCTGTTTTGCAAGGTGTGCCTACATCAATAGTACCATCAACGACAGGGTCTGGGTTAGGCACCTTGGAAGGGGTTTGTTGAAAATGCCGCATTTCGGAAGAGCGGCAAGACTCTGAGATGGGGGATTCTAGATGGCTTTTATTGGAAGTAGACGATTTGGACTTTATTTCATTAGCTTCCTTAATGTCTTGAGTATTTGCAGTGGGACAGAAGTTGACGGCAAAATGGCTCTTAAACCCTGGAGAGAGATGAGAATGGAGAGATGACGGAAGGACCCCACCAAACCCATCTGGCTTCGCTGTTTCAGGGACCTCAGAAAGAGGCTTCAAATCTGGGACTTGCTCCGGCACAGGAAATGGTGGGTTCGCAGATGGTTCAGCTGTGAAGTTCCTTTGAGAAAACCGCCTCTGGAAATTTTTAGGTAAAAGTGAGGACATCATAGAGGGTTGAGGGTCTTCTTGATGAGGGACAGGCGGATCAGAAGAAACACCTCTTGCTGGGGAAAGACTTTTACATATCACTGGAGGAAGTAGAGAGCAGCCTGGGGAGGTTAGCTGACATTTTCTATTGAAGGGCTCTGGCAGGATTGCCTCCGGAACATCATCTCCCTGAAATGCAATCGGTGAAGTACACCATGTACATACCCAGTTAAAACTCATAATATTGAAGGGTTTTAAGGAATAATAATAATAATAATACAGGATAGCTGGAGTAGACTCACATTGGGATGAGCCTTGACGAATTCCATTAGACGGGTACGAAATGCTTTTCGCAAACCCGATGTATTGTTGGCTTTGGAGACCTTGCTCTTGCCACTTAGCACTGCATCATGCAAGACAGTGATTTTCAATTCTGGTTTCATGCACAGCGTCTCCTCATCATGTGTCATGATCTTCTCCAGCAAAAGCCCTTCGGGCAAAATGTGCTTCATTTGTGCTACATGGTTATACATAAATCTCCTGCAACCAGAATTAGGGTTTACTATTAATTCCCAAACGATGACAAAAATATCTTTTACTATGCCTGTGAAAAGTTACCTTAAAAGTCTGAGCATTCATTCTATGACTACAATCGGCCAATCTTTAGATCCTGGACAGAGAAGAAGTTCTATGTCTACTAATGTTATCAAGCTCTATGCATTGTAGGTCTGAGAGGAGAACGGAAACCAGTCTGTGGTTTATACATACTTGTGGGTCATCGATTCAACTTGGGGACAGATTTTGCAGAAGCTACTGTTTGCCTTACGAAGCCGAAGCAATTTGATGGCAAAATCCATGGAATCGAAAAGCTCTGCCAGCATTTCATATCTATAACACCCACACATAAATGCGTGAGTTTATCAAACACCCAGAAAATCAGGTTGTAGAAATACAGTGACAGATATATGCTTACTTGTCTGGAAGACAGAAATCTGTAGTCTTCGGAGCTTTGGGCGGGGCAGAAATGGATTTTTGACGCTGATTTCTTTTGGGACGAGCTGTGGAATCGTTTGAGCTGTGTAATAGTTTTCTACTTTGATTTGCGACCTCCTTGACAGACATAGCAACTCCCTTGTTTTTAACTCTTGAAGAAGAGTTTTCACTGCATTTTTTCTCGGGCATGTGAGCACCCAACAACAACGATGGAGTTCTGCCAGTGGCCTTCTCTGATCTTCCATCGATTTGTTTTTTGAGAGATTGGCTAATACGGACCGGCTTCTTGCAAGGGAACCCTAAAACCGCTTGATCCTTTTTCTGGTTAAGAGATCTCTGGGAGGAAGAGGAAGATGTGGATCTGCCCCTGCCTGTGCCTGTGCCTTTCCCTGTGCCTGTGCATGTGCCTTTCCCTCTGCCTGTGCCTTTCCCTTGCTGTCTCCTGCCTCCTGTACCGTCCATCGTTATCGCTGTTTCTTTGTTTCGCCAAGAAATCCACAGCGTCCTCAGTCAGGGAATACCATGGCCTAAACATCGCTTCTTCCCGCGTTCTATTGTATGGCGGGAATGCCTACGTGGCAGCCCCTTCCGATCATGGCGGGAATCGATGCTCAACGGTCATATAAGCTGGACCATATATATTTTTAATACAGGTCCCAGGGCGATGGGTGGAACCGGATAGGCTAATATCATGTATCGTTTCAAAATGTTCACCTTTTCCTTAAATCCAGTTGGTGGTGGAAAGGTTAAATTTGGTCCAATGCTTTTAATGATTATTAATGTAGCGACTTGTAATTTTAAATTATTTTTTAAATGATTTATTTTAAGAGGTTACAATTTTTAAATCTGATGGTCGATATTTTTTTTTAATCAAATAAAATTATAAATTTTAACAATTTTCTTTTACTGAAACTTGTATATTTTAATATTAATAAAATTAAAATTAGTTATATACATTTCCATATTTATTATAAAATTATATAATATTTAAGGATTACACTAAAAAATTTAGGCCACGAAAACTTTTATTATATTTATAGGTAACATAAGGGGCTCCTAAGTGCCCAAGGACATTAAAAGATTTTTTCTCATAATAAAGAGATTTTCAATACAATTAATTTTAACCAATTATGGATGATTATTTTTTAAAGTTTTTTTATTTGGGAATGTGACGGTTTATGAGAGATTCTTCAGCGTAAATCACATAAAATTTAATTTGTCGATGCGTTGCGAACCAACTAGTGTGGTTCATCGTCAGGACAAGTTGAAGAAACAGATCGAGCTTGGCATGTTAAATAGTCTGAGCAGAGTCTTCAAATTTAGTCGTTGGAGACTCTGCTCAGACTATTTAACATGCCAAGCTGGATCTGTTTCTTCAATTTGTCCTGACGATGAACCACATTAGTTGGTTCGAAACGCGTTGACAAATGAAATTTTATGTGATTTACGCTGAAGAATCTCTCATAAATTTGACATGGATCACAGAAGCCTCAATTCTACAATGTGACAGTTTTTAAATGTGATTTTTTTTTAAGTTTTTTAGTTTATTTTCCCATCTAATTTGTTTAAAAGGCATTCATTGAAATCATAAATTTAATAAGTGAATTTTTCACAATCAAAGTGTCGTAAGGGTTTTTTAGGGTGTTGAATCCATATATGCATTCAAAAAATCAGTTTAAACAACACAAATTAAGATTTGGCCACAATTTTTTTCTCTAGACTCCAACAAAAATCTACCAGAAACTCCAAAATGTCGCACTTAAAGACTACTCCCTTTGTAAATAAAGTTTTTTGTTTTTAAGCATTTACTTTTCATCATTATTTTTTTAGTTATAATGATTATAATAACTTATTGGTGTAGAACCAGTGGTGAATGGGTGTATTGTCAAGGTATTCTTTATCCAATGGTCACTCATTCAAAATCTTGTAGGTAGTCCCACCACCTAGCCTTTAAAAAAAGAGTAAAAAACCATAATGATTATCAACAATATCAAGGTCATAGATTGATGGAGAGCGACAGCTAAGGTTTATGCAACTCTCTAATCAATGGTGAACTCTAGTGATATAGAGAAGAAATATGTTTCTATTGAAGGAATGAAAGCTAAAGTCTATGTTTTGTATAGTTCCATGTTGAAATCTGGATCTATGATTTTGGTTGTTCAAGAAGCTTTGGCCCTTAATGTTCATCGAAAAGAGAATGCATTCAATGGTGAAATTTCTTTTCCAGAACAAGGTTTGGTCTGCAAATTTAATGGTTTTTTGTCGCAATTGACCAATCTCTACAAATGGATTTCTGATACGTGGAAACCCCTTTTGGCTAATGATCTTAACATTTACCCCTTGGCTCGGGGTTTTGTTGTTGTGGTTTTTGATAATATTGAGGACAAGCAAAATATTTGTGAATTTGGGCCTTAGTTTTTAGGTACTATTGGCCTTTTCATGCAGCACTGGTCTCCCACGTTTGATCCAATTACAACATCAATTTCCACGGCTCTTGTTTGGGTAAGGTTCTTGGACCTTCCCCTGCATCTTTAGAACCTCCCAATGTTATCTTCCATTAATAATGCATTGGGGAAGTTTTATTGTTGCAACCCATAATCTAAATATTTTTATAAAACAACTTATGTTTGAATATGTGTTGAGATGGATTTCAATAAAGGTTTTCCTACTGAGATTAATCTAACAGCTCCAAACTATGTGGGGGTACAAAAGATCGACTATGAAAATGTTTCATTTCAATGTCGAGCATGTTATGAAACTGGGCATGTAATCAAGAACTACCCAAATCATTTGCATAATAACAGAGTCCGAAAAAATAACTGAAGGCCCAAATGGTGGGAAGGAGCTTAGTCTGAACATTATACGATATACAAAGAAGAAGAGGCTTAGAGTAAGAAAGAAGAAAAGGAAAAACGAGAAGAAGTTATTGTCAAAGATGATTCATTAAAGGAAACAAAAACCAGTTAGGACCCCCCAGATTCAGCGATAGTGGAAGGGCAACATACTCCAATGAAAGTCAAACCCCCCTCTAAATCTTTAAGGGAAAAAATTGGAAAAGCAACTTCTTGGGTAAATCATGCATATAAGCAAGAAAGTGAAGATAGAAACACTCACTCATTGAAAGGTGGTCCATTGGACACAACAAAAAATGTGGGTTGGATTCAAGTGGGGAAGAATGGAAAAACTATTTCGCCAAGGAAAACCATAAGCCAAACAAAATTAAATAATAATAAAAAGTAGTGAAAAACGGAATGTAAATGTATTTGGGTCTTAGGAGTATTTTGGAAAAAAAATAGTTGGAATGGGACTGGTTTGTATCATGGGGTAATCACTTAAAGGATTGGATTGAGCCTCTATGTTCAATCACAAACCTGCAAGGAATATTGGTAATTTTAAAGAAATGTATTGGTTCTAGGTCGAATCTCAACTTTCTTTTTTAATAAAACTCTCATATCTATTTCATTGAATGAAAAAAAAAAAAACAATATCAAGATCAATCAAATTTTAGTGTGTCATTTTTTTCTTAATATTTCTAACCTCCCCAACATTTAGAGTTTGAAGCAGTTACTTCATAAACATCAATCTCCATTGGTTAATGTCCACATTAATTGAGTTGTTGGAAGATCATCCTTAAGATTACCTTTGAGACCTTCCCAACCCTCAATATATGGTTCATGCTCTTAAGCATTTATTTTCAACCATGGTTCCCAAATTTTAATGTCTTTCATATCAATCCATTGTGATGCAGGAGCATCCAGCTCTGAGGAGGCAGAATGAGGCTGGCAGTCTCAGAGAGAAACAGAACACACAGTCACTACGTATAGCTGGACAGGTGTCAAAACCTTGTCAGTTATTTTACTTTCATTTACTTATTTTATTTACTTTTATGCTGATAGGATTCGGTTAAATTAGTCATGTACTGATTCTGTCTTATTTAGGAGTTAGAAGCAGAAACATAAACTGTTAATTAAATTGATTTTCTTTTAAAGGCATTGTATTAGTTATAGTCGGTTAGGTGAGAACAGTTGCCCAAATTTGTTGGGTTAGTTTCAACTGAAAAAGAACAGTTAGGTTCTTTGAGCTTAAAAGAGCAGAGACAATGATTGTAAAGGTTCCTCTCTCTGACGAAAGAAACAAAAAGGAAACTACAGTCATTTCAAATAGATTGTCCTTTTCAAAATAGATTTTTCTATGATCGATTCATTCTTTTAAATCATCACTGTAACAGTCTATTTTTCTTGCATCATAATATAAGTTACTGTACAATCCAATCGTATTTGATATAAAAGACAGATACGATTCACAAGAAGTGGAGCAGGCGTGACAGTCGACATACTGTCCGATAGAACACACCCAAGGACGCATACACACAGGTCAACACCAGACGAATGCCTAGTAGCGGACGTTGACAAGCAAGACATTATCATACACAAGGAACAGAAGTTGGTACGCACGAATAGAAGCATTCACAGGTATTCCACAAGAACCCTCGATTAATTAACCAGAAAGTTAAGTGCCGTAGCAGAGTAAATCCAAATACTGTAATATTTCAAAATATTGCACAAACCCTTGCTTACTGTTCATAGCTTCTAAAACAAATCCGCACATTACAACTAAACCAAACCAGAATCTAAGAACATAATCAAGAATTACAATTTAACATTCGAACAGCAAGATACAAGTAACAGCATTTGAGAAATTGGCACAGCCATAACACGGCGAGCGTTTTATTGTCCAAAATAATCAGTACAGAGAAGGGTTTCCAAAAACCACGACAACCCAGGTCATCAAGGGACTGGGTAACGGTATACCAAATAGGGTTTAGTACAACCAGAGGTCAAAACCTCAGAATGAAAGACCAACTGTAAAGATAATTACATTGCAAGGCGGAGAAACTAGAAATAAGGAACCAGTGCACGACTACAGGGAGCTATTACGTCTAAAGGAGATAACCCAACAAAATCTCATCGCACAGGCGAGAACCGTAACCTACAAGAGCCGACAGAACCCTACATAACCTATAAAAGACATGTGAATGTGGAGAACACTACCCGTTTAATGCAGGAGAGCAGATACAGTGAAGGCCGAGTAATCAAGACCACCGAGCCGCGTCTATTCAACAGAGCCGAGTCACCTACAATCCAAAGAAACACAAGTTAGGGTAAAAACACAGGCGTATGTCCACAGCAACTACAATACTGAAGAAAATTGCAGTGAAGTGTTACCTGGTGTCGAAGTGACCGAGCTTCGAGAACAAGCCACTATGAAAACCTGAAGAACCGTGGCGGAAAACATTAGAATTGGAAAGAGAAAAGCTGAAACAGTTCAAAAAGAACCTGAGCTTACCTTATGGAGAAGGCAAGGCACGAAAACTTGAATGATAACCTGTAACAGAGTGATTCCAGTGGTTAAGCGACAGAAATAGCCCGGAAACTATAATTATCCCCACCAAAATGAACAGAAAGCAAACTAGGAACTGTACAGAGCCGAGGGTCTCTTTCTGAGAACACTTAAAGCCTACCTCCATAACATTACAGTGCCAGGATACGCATAGCAGAACCAGGTTGAACACCAAAAACCACAGGGGACTGAACCCACGGAGCAGAGCTGGAGCCGAACAACGGAAAGTGCAAATGATAATGGACGGGTTGACAAAAGGACGCGGGAAGATATAGTGATGAACCGGCGGATGTAGGGTACCACCCGGTAACGCAGGTCACAACCCTAAACCCACATATCGAAACTAGTACCGTGGCATTAAAGTCAACATAAAGGTTTGCAGGACGACAGTCATATCAGCAGGATATTTCGAGAACGACGGAGGGTCATTTTCGAGAAAGGCGGGACGCCATCATAAGTGGTATCAGAGCTAGTTTTTGAGTTAGAATTAATGGAACAGGTAGAAGGTGAAGGTGAGGCAAGAGGAAGAGCAAGAGGAAGGGGAAGAGGCAGAGGACGAATGGTCCACAGGCCAGTAGATGATGGATTGCGAGAAGAGATAAGAGTTTTGCGTGAGAGATTGGCAGTGATAGAGGCTGGAGGAAGAAGAAATCCAGCAGATAACAGTGATGAAGAGGCAGTTGAAGCAGAGGAGGATGAGTTTGAGGGAATAACACCGGAACTGAGATTATTAAAGTCAGTTTTGCTGTCCAGTCATAAGCCAAGGCATGAGTTTTCTACCTATGACGGAAGCTTATCGGCAGACGTGTTGTTAGATTGGCTAAGTGAAGTGAATAAATTCTTTGAGTTTGAGGAGACCAGCGAAGACAAACAAGTAAGGTTTTCCGCCACCAAGCTGAAAGGACATGCGTCCTTATGGTGGGACAGCGTTCAGGCAGAAAGAAGGAGGTTAGGCAAACAACCAATCAAGAAGTGGGCCAGGATGGAAGCAAAGCTGAAAGAGAAGTTCCTACCAAAAGACTATTAGATTATGTTGTACCGACAGGTACAGAACCTGAAACAAAGGGGAATGACTGTTAGAGAATTTACAGAGGAATTCTATAAATTGAATCTGCGAGCAGGATATGTGGAAGATACCTCAGAGAAAACAGCAAGATTTGTAAATGGCTTGAGAGGGGATATTTTGGATGAAATTGGTATTCTTTCACCACAGACGTTGGATGAAGCCTATCAGTTTGCGCTGAAGGCAGAGGAGAAAATAAACAGGAAACAAAACTCCAAGAGGGGAGGTGGTTCTAGCAGGGGAAAAGGCAAGGTGTATGGCAGAGGGAGAGGTACAGTCTCAAATGAGGAAGGCAGCAGTTCCAAATCTGCTGGTGCGACAGATAAAGACAACAACAACAGGAAAGGATGACCAGCTCAGAGAGGACGAGGATTTGGTCGAGGCAGGGGAACTGTCCAGTGTTACCGTTGTCATAAGTTGGGACACAAGTCTTATGACTGTCCTGAAGGTGAACCAGCAGGCGGGAGAGGAACCTATGTTTCTCAGCCAGAGGATGCAGAGGAGACACCTCAAGAAGCGGAGAACACACCTGAGATAGGTGAAGCCTTGGTATTGAATAAGGTGCTGTTAAAGCCAGCAAAGGAAATTGTAGAGCCAGATCAGCGAAAGGCTTTGTTTCGCACTGTTTGCAAGTCACGAGGTAAGTGCTGCAAGGTAATCATTGACAGTGGGAGTACCGATAATTTGGTAGCTGTGGAGATGGTGGAGAAGCTGGGATTGAAAAAGCTGAAACATCCCACTCCCTACAAAGTATCGTGGTTGCAAAAGGGGCATCAACTGTTGGTTGATGAACAGTGTGAGGTGGAGTTTCAGATTGGTAAATACAAGGACAAAATCCTTTGTGATGTGATGCCAATGGATGTCTGTCATTTGCTGTTAGGACGACCTTGGCAGTTTGACAGAAGTGCAGTTCATGATGGGAAAACTAACTGCTACAAGTTTGTGAAAGATGGGATCAAGCATACACTTGTACCCATCAAAGAGGAAAACACAGCAGAGGCTAGTGGAGTGAAAGCACTGCTGTTAGGTGGGAAGGAATTCATAAAGCAGATTGAGGACAGCAAGATCAATTTTGCTGTCATAAGGAGACTAAGAACAGTGGTACTCCACACACAGGTTTCAGATTTGCCAGAAGAAGTTCAGAGGTTGATGCAGGATTTTGGAGACATTGTGGTGGATGATCTTCCAGATGAGTTGCCACCTAGGAGGGGTATTAGTCACTGCATTGACTTTATACCAGGGGCAAGCTTGCCAAATAAAGCAGCTTACCGCATGAGTCCCAAGGACCATGAAGAGATTAGGAAACAGGTCCAAGAGTTGCTGGACAAGGGTTTGATTTGGGAGAGCATGAGCCCGTGTGCAGTGCCTACTGTTTTGGCTCCCAAGAAAGGAGGAGAGTGGAGAATGTGTACGGATTCCAGGGCGATTAACAAAATTACCGTAAGGTACAGGTTTCCCTTACCAAGGATGGATGATATGATGGATTGTCTGAGTGGAGCGACTTACTTTTCAAAGATTGATTTGAAAAGTGGGTATCACCAGATCCGGATTCGTGAGGGAGATGAATGGAAAACCGCTTTCAAGACAAATGAAGGCTTATACGAATGGTTGGTGATGCCGTTTGGTTTGAGCAACGCTCCCAGCACATTCATGCGTCTAATGAATGAAGTGCTGAAGGAATTTAACGGTAAGTTTGTTATAGTTTACTTGGACGATATTCTGATTTTTAGTAAGACTAAGGAGGAGAATTTCAGGCATTTGCAGAGTGTGTTGAGAAAATTACAGCAAAACAAGCTGTTAATTAATTTGAAGAAATGTACCTTTTTTCAGAGAGAACTGATATATCTGGGTTTTGTTATTGCGGAGAATGAATTAAAAATGGACCCAGAAAAAGTGGCAGCTATAGTTAGCTGGCCTTCTCCTAAAAGTTTATTTGAAGTTCGAAGTTTCCATGGACTTGCCAGTTTTTACAGGAAGTTCATCAGAAATTTCAGCAAGATTTGCGCACCGATGTTAGATACAATCAAGAAAGTGAATCAGCCATTTCACTGGACTGAAGCAGCAGAAAACAGTTTTCAGATCTTGAAGAAGAAGATTACTGAAAGGCTTGTGTTGAGACTGCCTGACTTCAACAAACTTTTTCAAGTTCGTTGTGACGCCAGTGGTACAGCCATTGGAGCAGTCCTTAGCCAGGAGGACAGACCAGTTGCTTATTTCAGCGAAAAGCTAACGAGAGCAGACATAAGTACTCGACCTATGACAAGGAGTTCTACGCCATTGTGTAGGCTTTGAAGCACTGGCGACATTATCTATTAGGTAACGAATTTGTTTTATTTTCTGATAATTCTGTGTTACAGTACATTATGCAGCAGCATAAATTGAACCACAAGCATGCAGCTTGGGTTGAGTACCTGCAAAGTTTCACATTTGTACTAAAGCACATTAGTGGGCAATCAAATAAGGTAGCAGATGCACTTAGTAGGAGAACATTACTGTTACAGGAGAGCACAATGCAGATCTTAGGATTTGAACACTTGAAGGAGCTGTATCCGACTGACACCGAGTTTATGGAAGCCTATGAGGCTTGCCAAAACCCGCTATTACGAAACGACAGCAAGTGGCTGGATTATAACTTATGGGAAGGATTGCTGTTCAAAGGAGGGCAGTTATGCATTCCCAATTGTTCTATGTGGGAAAATATCATACAGGAAAAACACAGTGGAGGCCTCGCAGGACACTTTGGAATTGACAAAACCATTGCTCAGGTACAACACTTCTATTTTTGGCCTAAATTACAGCGGGATGTGCAGAGGTATGTTACTAGATGTAAAACTTGTCAATTGGCAAAAGGTCACAGTTAGAACACTGGACTTTACATGCCATTACCCATTCCTAGTCGACCTTGGGATTCGGTCAGCATGGATTTTGTGCTGGGTTTGCCAAAAACACAACGCGGCTTTGATTCAGTGATGGTTGTAGTTGACTGATTTTCGAAGATGGCACACTTTGTACCGTGCAGGAAAACTAGCGACGCCACTTACATAGCACATCTTTTCTTTACAGAGATTGTGCGGTTACATGGACTTCCACGAAGCATTATCTCTGACAGAGATGTCAAGTTCACAGGTCATTTCTGGAGAACCCTGTGGAAAACGTTAGATACTCAGTTGCAGTTCAGCTCCGCTTATCATCCGCAGACGGACGGACAGATGGAGGTAGTGAACCGGAGTCTGGGGAATTTGCTCAGAAGTTTAACAGGTGAAAATTCCCGGACTTGGGATCGTGTACTGGCACAGGCGGAATTTGCATATAACGATTCTCCTAACCGTATCACAGGCTACAGTCCATTCCAAATTCTGTACGGCATGCATCCGCGAGGAGTGCACGAGTTACGAGATTTGGGGAAACTGGAGAAACGGAGTGCGGATGGTGAAGATTTCACCCAAGCTATGAGCAAACTGCACGAACAGGTTAAGCTGAAACTATAGGACAGCAGTCTGAAGTACAAGCAACGAGCTGATACAAAACGCTGGGAGGTTCAGTTTAATGTCGGGGATGAAGTTCTTGCATACTTACGCAAGGAACGATTTCCAAAGCGAGAGTATAGCAAGCTCAAATTTAAGAAAATCGGGCCCTACAAGATCATTCGCAAATTCTCTGCGAACGCTTATGAGATACACTTGCCACCAGGGATTGGTATTTCCCCTATTTTTAACATGGCAGATCTGTTCCCTTATGTTGCAGGTTCAGCAGATGACGCAGCAGCAGAGCCACCGCGGGACACCAAATTGGAAGGAGACTCATGGACGAGACAGATGCCGATGGCACCACCCGTCGAGATTGAGGGGATTTTGGACACACAGGTAGCTAAGCGCACACGCAGGAAGGAATATTTGCGATATTTGGTAAAGTGGAAGAACCATCCAATAGAGGATAGTTCGTGGCTCAATGCAACGCAAATTCAGAAGGCGGGCTATTCTGTTGACGACCTCATGGAACGGAGCCATGACTTTTTGCCACCCCGGAAGCCTGATGCAGGAGAATCCAGCTCTGAGGAGACGGAAGTCGGCTGACAGTCTCACAAAGATGCAATTATGAATTCATGGCTACACAGGCATAGGCTTGTCAAGTCATTTTACGTTAATTTTAATTAGTTTATTTTATCATAAGACATTAGGAGTAAATCGATTGGCAGTCATAGGTTATTTTTGTTGCAAGTAGAAATTATGGACAGCAAGATAAACTGACAGTTAATTAGTTCTTTTGTTTAGTTAATTAGCTCTTTACAGTTGTGTTGGTTAATGCATTTCAGAAACTGGAAATTAGTTACAATAAACTGTTAGGGTAGTTCCAGCTGAATTAAACTGTATTGTCTCAGAAATGTTAAAAGGAGAGAAAAATCATTGTACAGGATTCCTCTCCCCAAAGAACAGAGAAACAGAAAGAAAAATACAGTCATTTTCTTTTCAAATAAAGAACATCTATTTTAAGTTATGGTATCATCACTGTAATAAAATTTCATGCATGTAATCTAGCTGAGTATATGTAACAAACTGGCATAAGAGTAACAGTACAGGACAACAAGCGAGGAGGACAAAGAACGGGTGCAGACACAATCTTCCAGAGCGAGAAGAAAAAGTCTAGAACACGATTGACAGAGAGAGATAACCGCAAATGACCAGAGAGCACATAACAGCGTGCGTCCAAAGCGAAGAGACCAAGCAAAACTGAACAGAGATAAAAACCAGGTAACCCGAATAACTTCATCATGACATGAGCAGAACAATATTTTAAAGAAAGTCGAAGAGAACTACAGTATTACATTGCAAAGTTAAATTAAATAACTATCTATTTGAATTCACGGTCCTTTCGAGACCCGAGAAACACATTCTTGAGAACATAACAGAGTTTACACAAATAATATTTACAGGGAAGTCATCATTATAAATTAGAGTCTGCACATTACATTATAAGCCGAGAAATCACCAAAACCCTGTAGTGAGAACAGTCCATAGCATTGACAACCGAAGTTGCGGTTACCCGAGGGTTTCAATAACCCAAACAACCTATCGACGGACGAGAAGTTACAGACAACCCGGGGCCAACAAGAAAAGACCAGTAAGAGACCATATTAATGACAAGGGTTTCGAAAACCCAAAATATTCACCTACAAGGTAGGGTTTCAGACAAACCCATAAAACATATCAGAACAATAGAACCCGTTACTCATTGAAATTGCCAGAGACATAGTGAGCTACGCCATCGACAAACAGACAAAAGAATCGCACAAACGATTGCCAACCGCAGACAAGACTATGATAAAAACTCTATGAACAGAGGCCCGACAAGTTAAGACCCTACCCCGAACGAAGCACTGTAGGGTTCGAAAGTGAAGGCCACAGTTGTGAGGAACGCAACCAGTAACCAACAGGTTTGAACCACCTGCAACCAAAACCAACCCGGATTAGTAAGGTCCTAATCCATAAACCCCTCAAGAAACAGAACGAGAAGTAAAGGTGCCACGGAGAAGCGTTTACCTGAACAGAGGAGGCCGAAAGAATAGCAAACAAACCATGAAAACCTGACAGGCATGGAGCAAATGTGTTAGAGCAGGTAAAGGAGAGATAAGGGAGTTAAATCAAAGAGCGAATGCCTACCTCGACAATGAGACTGGAGCGTCGAACAGTTGGACTAAACCCTGTCACGGAAAAACCCTGTCAATAAATCGAATAGGAAGCAAGTTCAACAGTTAAATATTGATAAAATCAGCCAGCAAATAAGCTACAAACCCTGTAGAGCAGAACGACGCCCCCAAACCAGTGAGTTTCCATCTCCAAGAGCAGGGGAGGGTCGAAGAAAACCCATATCACAGACCTCGAAGAACCAGAACGGCAAGGTGAACAGAGCTCCCACAGAGTGGAGCAAGCTCTCGGCAGAGTGTCCGAAGAAAGAGCGAAGTGAAAATGATTGACAGAGGGATGTCAACGGGTGTTTTTGAGTGAGGTTAACCGGCAGGTACAGGTGAGCGTCCGGTGAAACAAGTTTCCAAACCCTAATCCGTCTACCAAGAAACGTACAAATCATTTAATCGATCATTGAATTTCCCAGGACACGGGTCATATCAAACAACGATCCTTAGCTTTGGCGGGAGGCCATCACCTATATTTAATATAAATTTCATTGTCAATATAGTAATTGTGGGGCTAGTTCATTTGAAGCTAAATTCTTAAAAAATAAAACCCAAATAACCTAATTGGCTAGTTCGTTTGAAGCTAAATTCTTAAAAAACAAAACCCAAATAGCCTAAATTCAGGTGAAAAAATTGGTAGATTGTTTGAATCAATCGAATTCGAGGAAGGAATTAATGGAGAGAAAGGGTACCTGTGCAAGTGTTTTCTTAGGCTCTTGAAAGAAGAAGAAGACCAAGGCTTTTGATCCTTCTATCGTGGTCCAAATTTGCCCAATGAAAATAGATCCACGTTTTGTGGGCAAGCCATTGAAGAGATCCTCCTCAATCTTATTTCTCAATGCATCCAAATTCAACCATGAAACAATAAATTCCATCCAAGTACTGAAACATTTCATGTGAAAATATAAAACAAATTTGCAAAACCCTAAAAATTATCCAACCACTTGTACCTGTTTCCATATAGCCATAGATTAGATTTTACTATGCCCATGATCTTTCCTTCTTTTTTGTCAACTACTCAATATACATTTCATTTGAAAATATAAAACAAATTTGCAAATCAATTCTAAGAATGGTCATCAATCTAGAAACCCTAATGATTGATCCAACTCTGTATACTTGTTTCCATATAGCCACATATCAGATTGTACTGTGCCCATGGTCTTTCCCTTTTTTCTTTTTTTTTCAACTACTCTTCATTCATTCGAATACACTAAGGTGGGGAAGGAAACACAACATAATGGTCATTCCTCTTTTTTCAACTACTCAACATTCATTTGAATACACTATGGCTAGGAAGAAAACACTGAAAAATGGTCTTTCCTTTTTTCAACTACTCAACATTCATTCAAATACACTAAGGCAGGAAAGAAAACACAGCTGAAATTAAATTTTTAATTTGGATGATTGCTAAATTTTTTAATTAATAATTATTTATTTATTTTTATAAATATTAAAAACATTATATCTTATGAATATATCAAAAATGTATGGAATATATATTTTCTTATCTTTATGTATGCTTATTCCAAAAAATTATATATATTATATATATATATATATATATTTATATATATATATAATATATATATATATATTATATATATATATAATATATATAATATATATTTTATTTTTCAAAATTACGAAATAATTAACTATGTTGTAAGTGTAATTAAAAAAAACTCAGATTTGGATTTTATATAATTAAAAAAAAAAATCTATAACTATTTTTTATTAATGTTTAATTATCTAATACTAATATTATGGGTTTCCATGTTTTTTAAACAAATGAGATTTGATTTTATAATTATTATGTCAAACTTTAAAGCTAAAAATTAACTTTTAACAATGGAATCTTTTATAACTAATTTGGATGTAGTTCATTGCTATGGCAGTAAAAAATGAATATCATGAGTCAATTTGGTGGTATTTCATTGTGATGGTAGTAAAAAATGAATCTCATGAGTCTGGTCCCACCCACACATTGGTATAGTTCCACCCAAGCAACCATTGATCTTTCTTTATGAATCGGTAATATTGTACCAAGAAGCACCATAATGCATGGCATTTCTATTTCCCACAATTGAAAACGAACCATAAATACTTCTACATGAGAATTTTGCTTCCATATTATTGAACTAAACATGGCAATACTTTCCTGTGGCAACAAGAATTTCCAAAACCCTCATCCCCCCTATCATAATATATCTTAGAATCTATCATGTTGGAGTGTAGTATCCCTAGTAAGCATATGGGAGTGTAGGGGAACACAACATCAAACTCAATGGGAAGCCAAGGGGAAAGGTTTGTGCATCTAAGAGGGATACCTCGATTACATAGATGTGGTTTTCTAAGCTTTTGCATTAATCAAATGTATATTTGAGGGGGAATTTAGCCATAAAAAAATGCTTGACTGGTTTTTCATACACAAGGGTTGATTCTACTTCAAATTTAGATCCTTTGTGTTTACTCACTTTAATCTCATTACATATTACTAATAATTTGCAAGTCCTTTTCTCATTTGATCTCATTTTATTTCAATTGTGAAGTGACTAAGCCTTGAACCCCAAATCCTCATAGCTAAGATTTACAAAGTATGCATTGCCTCATTTCCTCTCATTTTACTTCAGTTAAATGGAGCAACTATGCCTTAGCCCCAAACCCACACAACTAAGCTTTGCACACTACAAAATCCTCTCTCTCCTAAGCTTTGCACACTACAGAATCCTCTCTCTCCTAAGATTTTCACACTATAGAATCCTCTCTCTTTCTGGTATTTCACTTGGTTTAGATATACTTTTCTTAGAAGAGAAGCAATGTCTCACTAAATACCTTACATGTTAACTTATCATCTGATCCCATTACATTTTCCAAGCATTGAGGACATTAATAAAATTTCAAAATTCTATTTCACACTCATTTGATGTAATCACCATGTTCCATCAATTTCAGGTAAAATCTACAAATAAATGTAAGTAATTATTTTGATTTTTTTCATTGACTCTAAATTATAAAGTGAGAAAATTGTAGATGCATCTTTATTTTTAAAGTACAATCATCCAAAAAAACTCATCAAAGACTAAAGATAGGTTAAAACCTTTATGGAGTGAAAAATATTGTTGATATCCTCCATAGTAACACTACTTTCAGAAGCTGGGTTCAGATTTCACCACAAATGCAAGAACCAAAGTGAGAATCTTATTTTAAAGTTTTTATAACATGATATATTATATTTTTTTGAAGAAGTACACAATACAATTTTTTTTTGTATCTAGTATCATTCTAGATAGAGAAAAGTACTCGTTAGGCTATCTATGACATGAGTAAGAATTGCTACCCACCTACTTTAAAAATCATCATGGACATTTAAATATTAAAAAAGGAATTGATTAGGCTACCTATGACTAAATAAGAGTTATTCCCCACCTTTCCAAACTATCATGTACATTTAAGCTATCATATTTTATCAACATCCTTTCTATGATGCAACAAATTACAACTTTCCATTATATTTATCCATTATATGAGTTGATGTACTTGTAAGGTTAAGAAATTCCAAAATAATTGTCCAAATACCCATGTTTCCACTAAATTGATTGTTTAAGTAAGAGACACATTTTATTGTAGGAAGCCTGCATCAATCAAACACTGCTCTACTCATAGTTTACAAACCCAACCAATTTTTCATACACAAACACATTCAAGACTAATCCACAATAATAAAGAATGCTTAAAACAATATTCTTCATCAAACATCTACCAATGCATCAACAATGAGGAGACAAGAGACACATAGAATATGCAATCAATTAGGGCCAAAACCTCTCCAACATGAGAGGAAAACCCAAACGAGATCTTATTCTTATATAGACTTCAATTGATGAATACCAAGACCATGGCCTAGACCTTTGATTCAGTGACCTCTCCAAGACCAAGTTACAAGTCTCCTTGATTCAACTTCCTTATTTTTCCTTAAGTCAACAATGATCAAGCTTCTTCCTTCAAATTCCAGTTCCATGGATCAGATTTATAGTTCTTGGCCCTCTTGCATAAACCCTAGAACGTGTGGTTGATCAACCTTTTGAACCTTGATCTGCCTCGCCTGGATGGTATGAACTCTTATTATAATTCAGCATGGAACCTTCCTTATCTTCTTCCCTGATTTGAATTCTTAGACAACAACAAGATCTTTGACCTTTTCTATAGTAGATATTTCTTCCTTCCTTTGCACGTGTGGATCTATTAGCCCTAAAACAAACCCATAAACAACACCAAAATCTTCTCTCTTTGTTTCCTTCTCTTGATTGGTTATCTTTGCACTTCTTATTACAGACTTACTTAACCAAATTTTCTTGTCCATGAATGGAGGATGACCTGCCCTATATATAGTGTTTTGTCCATCAAAAACTCGTGCTAGGAAGTGTTAAGGAGTGCTAGGGGAACACAAGGGAGAAATAGGTGAAAATAATGCATGCAAATGAACGATTAAGATTTTGTGACAGGTAGTGTTAGTGAGTTCCAGGTGTGCTAAGGAGGGAGTGATAAGGTATGTTAGGCTATGTTAAGGCATATTAGAGGCTCGAGAAAAATGCCAAGATGTGTCAAGTGCTACGGTGTGCCAATGCATGCCATGGAGTGTTATGGAGTGCCAGGGAAACATAAGGGATCACTAGTTTCAAATCCATGGAAATGAATGACTAAGAGTGTGTGATAAGGAGAGTCAGTGAGTTCTAGGTGTGCTAAGGAGGGGGAAAAAAGGTATGTTAGGTGGTGCCAAGAAATGCTAGTGTTAGGGTGACATGCCAGGGTATTCCAATGCGTGTCAGGGTGTGCCAATGCATGTCATGGTGTGCCAATGCATGTCAAAGAGTGTTAGGGAGTGCGACATAAACACAAAGGAAAACTAGTTCAAAATGCATGGAAATGAACGAGTAAGAGTGTATGATAGGGAGTGTCAGTGAATTCCAAGTGTGCTCAGGAGGGAGTGATAACGTTATATGCTAGGTAGTTCCAAGGCATGCAAGAGTGCCATGACATGTCAAGGAGTGGTATGGTATAATAGGGAGTGCTAGAACATGCCATGGCATGCAGGGAATGCCAACATGTGCCACATAGTGCCAAGGGATTATTAGATGTGCCAGGTGCTATGCCATGTCACGATGTAAACTATGTTGCTTAGTTGTTTTATGGCCATGGTTAGACATGAGTCTTGACTTGGTAACTTCTTAAAGTGAGATGAGATAATATTGGGCATGAGTAGCCTAAGATGAGTTATAGGCCATTCTTAGGTGAACAAGGGATAATATAGTTGTAGTAACTATAACTTGGTCAAGATGTTGTAGTCGAGGTAGGACTTGGTTGGTTCCATGGAAAATTTTAGGGGCTAATATTCGCCCAGTGGGCTAATTTTCCATTATTTTTCCACAAAAAGATTCGCCAATTTCCATTTTTATAAAAGATGATTCGCCAAAATTTTAGAATATAAAATTATTTTACCTTAAAAATCGCCAACGTTATATAGAGACTATATATAAAATGATTATAAATTTGAATAATTTTATAAATATATCAATAAACATTTTATAGTTTTCATATTAGGGATTAGTGAGATTCGCCAATGTTTTAAAGTTCAAGAAAATTTTCCATCCTTAAAATTTTCCCTGGACTTGGTTCCCAAGTCTTAAAACCAATAAGGGTAGTTATGAGGGCATGATAGCTAAGGAGTGCCAGGGAATGCCAAGGAATGAAAAGGCATGATAACACATGCCAGACAATGTCAATGCATGTTGAGGAGTGTTGGGGAGTGTGAGGTCATCATAAGGGAGAACTAGGTCAAAGTTCATGGAAACAAATGAATAAGAGTGTCTTCTAGGTGTCCCAAGGATGAAGTTTATTAGGATAATTTCATAATATGACTTGCAATAGGTAAGCCTATGATTATTATAAGGGGATGGAAAAAGAAATTTTAGAAAAGGAAGACTTTTGACTAGGGACAACACTAGTTTTTCAATGACTTGGTTGGGTTCCAAAGTCACAAAAAAAGTAAGGCTATCTATGAGGGCATGACAACTAGGGAGTTCTAAGGTGTGCAAGGAATGTCAGGAAGTGATAACACATGCTAGAAAGTTCCAATTCATGTTAGTCATTCCAAGACATGCCAAGTCTTAAGACATGCCAAGAGGTGTCAGGTGCTAGGGTGTGGTGCCAAAGCATGCTAGGGAGTTCCAAGGAAACACAAGGGAGGACTAGTTTCAATTTCATGTAAATGAATGAATAAGAGTGTGTGATAGGGAGTGTTAGCAAGTTCCGGGTGTGCTAAGGAGGCATTGACAAGGTATGTTAAGTAGTGTCAGGGAAACACAAGGATGGACTAGTTTCAATTGGATGGAAATGAATGAATAGTAGTGTTTGATAGGGAGTGTTAACAAGTTATGGGTGTGCTAAGGGAGCATCTCTGAATAAATTTTGGGAGGGTTTGGAGAAAATTTTGTGTTTTGGTGCAGATTTGCAATTTTTTGGCAATTTTTTATCTAGTAGCACAACGAGCTCATGCTTTGCTTCTTCCTCGGGGATCAAAATGATGTAAAATAAGCATTTTAGGAAAGCTTATGACCCCATCTCAAACCCCATTTTCCCACTTTCCTGGTATGGATCTCAGGTTTTGAGAAATTTGCAAAAAAGAAGACAAAAGTCACCTTTATGCCCCTCTCTTTCCATTTCGTTGCGCACTTGGAGACACCTTGGGAGAATGGCCAAATCTTCGCCAAAAAATGGTCATTTTGACTGAAACAATACTCTAAAGACATCTACACGCACCCAGATTTCTAGAAAAGGCTTCCAATCTGGATTTGGACTTCAGAAAGGCACTCAAAAATGGCCTCCAACAGCTCACTGTACACTTGGAAACTTATGATATTTTTGTAAAATTTTCGTTGTGTAATTTTTTGTAATTCCTAGTTTGACTCTGTTAAAAGTCAAAATGTGAAGTAGATCAATGTGATGGGTAAAAGTAAATGTAAATAATGGGTGGTTATTATTTATAAGTTGTTTTGATGTAAATTTGACCTCATTTATGAGAGAGGTTGGAGTCAAAGTTAATTGTAAAAGTCGTTTTTAACTTCCCCAGACATTAGGGTTTGGTTAGAACACCTCATGGAACAGTTCCTAGAGTCATTGGTTCAACCCCTAAGAGTGTGGAGATGTTTTTTGGTCTTTATGTACCGGTTTCTCAGTGATAGAACAACTTGGATTTCAGAGGAGAGAAATATTGTAGCTTGTATTTGGACATTTTATGGAAATCAAAGGACAAAATTTGCAACTATTATCTAGGAATTCATGTGCAGTAAGTTCGTGATGTTATTTTTTCTTTGTTATATCTTTATATGAAAGATATTAATCTTCTATTTCCATTTATCAATTATTCAATGGTTTTCCCCACATTTTATAAATAATTTTTTTTGCATAAAGCTCTGTGTTGATGGAAAAATCATTATGTGTTACTTTATTTCTTGCTTAATGAATTCATGTTTCCTACTCATTAATATATTTCAATTCTTCTAAACACTACACTACACCGAAAAACCCTAATATCCATCACAAAAGTAATGCTACCTTTCTCCATTATGTATTTTTTGTTGTAACCCTTTGATCCTGTGACCTAGTTACCTGGTTTTTCTCCCTTATCCAACGACAAAAGCCTAAATTTTCCAAAACCCACTTGAACTTAGCTAACTAGCCCAAAATACTTTACATTCCAGTCATCTCTTTGTTGTGATTTCATAGAGAGAGCCATCTTTGGTTTGGTAGGGCTCGCTACCAAACTAAAAGCATGGTCTGTGATTACCTTTGTCAATCTCCTCATCGGCCTGGGACATTGTGGAGGATAATAGGGGGCATGAATACTAGGGAGTGCCAAGGTGTTCTAGTGAATGTAACGTTCCCAAGTCATGGAAAAATTTAATGCTAGTTGTAAGGTCAGGATTGCCAATGTGTGTTAGGGAATGCTAGGGTATGCTAACATGTGCCAGATAGTATGAAGACATGTTAAACAAGATAATATGTGCCAAGTGTGAAGGCATGCCAATATTTACAAGGGTGTGACAATGCATGCTAGCGACTTTCAAGGGAAAAAAAAGGAGGAACAAGTTAAACTACAAGTAAATGAGCACATAATAGGGTTAATAAGCCATTAATTTACCTTTTCCATGAGAGTCATGCTAGGAAAAACAACACTAGGTGCCAACAGGTGCAAAGTGCCAAGTGCCAATGCATTCTAAGTGCCAAATATTCCTTTATTTCTTCTCATCTAGTTTCCAATAATTCATCTCAAATAACTTTAATATTAAACCATGCCAAATCATACCAAGTCATCTCAACGCATGCCAAACATGCTAATACTTGCCAAGTGCTAACACGTGCTAAGTGCCAATGTGTGTCAGGGAGTGTGATGCATGCTATTAAGTGGAAGAGCATATCGAAGAGTGCTAAGGTATGCTAGAGAGTGCCAATGCATGCTTAGGACTGTTAGAGAGTACTAGGACAACACAAGGGAGCATTAGGTCAAAATGCATGGAAGTGAATGAAGATAAGGGTGCGTCGGGAAGTTTTAACGAGTGTTAGCTATCATGCCAAGGAGGGAGTGACAAGGTATGCTAAGCATGGGTAAGGCATTCTAGTTAATATCAAGGAATTTCAAGAAGTGCTAGAGTGTGTTAGGTACTTTCGAGGCATGCTAGCAAGTTCCAAATAGTGCTAAGGCATTCCAGGTGCTAAGACATGCTAGGATGTGCATGGGGCCATAGTATGCCAATATGCGTTGAGGAGTTTCAAGGAAACAAAAGGAATAAACAAACTAAAATGCAAGGAAATGAACACATAAGAGGGTTAATAAGTCGAAACTTTATCTTTTTCAAAAGGGGCATGCTAGGCACACTTACAATATGTTCCAATGTATGCCAAGTGCCAATGTGTGCCAAGTTCTAATGTTTTTCAATTCAATATTCTGCCAAGGTGTTCTAGGGCATGCCAACACATGATAGGGGAGTGCTATGCTATGCTAGTACATGCTAACATTTGCTTGGGCATCCTACTCATGGCAAGATGTTTTAGGTGCAAATATGTTCCAAGACATTGAGGTGCCAAGGAATGTTAGTTTACTGTTGCAAAGCATGTTAAGGTGTGCCATGAGAGTTGAGGAGTGCTAGGTCTCTCTCATTAATAGAATTGATAGATCTTGATTATGTATTAAATAATATAGTTCCTACACACACTAGTGGAACTTTATTTAAAGGAAATTTTCTAGATAATAAACCGAATAGAGATGAATCATGTATTGACTCATAGGAAAACTATATTCTTATGGCTTGAGGGAAATGATACACACTAATTAATTCTTAACAAATTGACTGACTATTATAACCACTATGAACTTGGACACATAATAAAAAAATATCCCACAACAATGGTCTTAAATTGTTATCTTTTGACAAAAGATATAGTAACATAACAAGTACATAGCTTCATTAAAAAATCATTGGAATGATCAATGATGACGAACATTTTTTGACTGTCACCAAAAGTAAACAAAAAGAGCATTGGTGAGAGTTAATAAAATATCGTCACTAGAAGTGTCACCAAAAAGAGAATTGGTGATGGGCTTCTAACAACCCTCACCAAAAGTGTCACCAAAGAGAAAATTAGTGACGGGCCTTTAACGAGCCTCACCAAAACTGTCACTAAAAATGGATTTGGTGACAAACCTTAAAGGACCATCACTATATACACTCACAAAAACAATTTTTTAAAGACCATCACTATTATCACTTTGATAAAAGAGATCTGATATATGTAACTTTTCATCCTAGCCCAATGAGAAAGGTAAGTGTTAGTCTATGTTGTTTTAATTTTTTTCCTTAGAGTCTAAAGTTTTTAAGAGGTCATGAGTCAAGTTTATTCCTATCTACCATTGGTTCTCCTCCATCCATCATGTTTCATAGCCACGTGTCATCTTGTTATCCATTACCAAGCCTTTTGGTAATTGCGTAGCGCATGCATACTATTAAAGTGTTTTCGCAGCACTTTTATAGTTTAGCAGTTTCGTAGTGCAAACCCTATTAGGAAATTCCGCAGCGCATTTTTCAAATTTCAAACTAACCGCGCTGTGAAATCATGGATTCGTACATTTCGCAGTGAATCTTTCCCGAAATGTCAAATCCGTTAGATGAATCACAGGCCGTGTCCTCTCATGCCAGTTCATGTACCCCTCTTATCACGTTCCACCCCTCATTGCCATTATCACCACCATTAGATCTGTTGATACGCATAAATCATCATTTCCAAGAAAGGCCACCGTGCATAAATCTTAATGATGGTTGTAAATCTTGCGTGAATAACAAATCTGCAAGATTTCAATTTTAGAGATTTTAAACGGCAAGATTTCAAGTTCAACTACAAGTATGATCAAGCGAGCCAGAAAATCAAGCGAGGCAGCAAATTCAAGTGAGGCTGAATTCTAAAAGAAGCTGAGTTACAATTCAAACCAGAGCTAGTAGTCATTGTTTACAAGGCTTTGGCAGAGATCGATGGAGAAAAAGGAACAAAAATCCGGCAAATGTCTAAGGAACGAGATTGAAGGCCTGGATATAGCACTAAGGAATAAAGAGGTAGAGAAAGCATTCAAAAAAGCCGAGTGCTGGAATTTTTGCAAGAAGTTACAAGGAGGACATGCACAGGTAACC
Source organism: Pinus taeda (assembly GCA_000404065.3). Lineage (NCBI taxonomy): Eukaryota > Viridiplantae > Streptophyta > Pinopsida > Pinales > Pinaceae > Pinus > Pinus taeda. The sequence goes on along the minus strand of APFE030826874.1, from coordinate 29,426 downwards.
AAGGAATTTGCGCTTAATTTCACAGGCTTAAATTCAAAGGTAGCTATGATAGAATTGCAAGTCTCGCCAGAGATAATATCCAATATGACAGAGATTCCACGAGGACAAGAGGAATGGTTTAAAAATTTCAAATTTGACATGAATCCTTGCAAGGAGTTTTTGAAGAAAGAGTTTGTAAATGCAGATTTAAGTAAATCAGTGCCCAGGAGCTATGTCAAAGAATATTATGCACATTTACTCACCTGCATACAAAAATACTTGACTTGCGAAGGAAGGTATAACAAGGTGTATTCATACCATTTTAAGCTCCTTTTGCATTTCACAGGGAAGGTTTCCATTGATCTACCTTTTTATCTATTCCGTAGTTTGAGCAAGATGTGTGATAAAGTACAATTGAGGAAAGAGGATTGTGAAACCTCTTTGTTTCATCATGGTTTGATTAAACTATTGGTCTTAGATGAGCTTCAAAAGGTAGGCAAAGATTGGAATTCATTTGTTTTTATGGCTGGTTTCAAAAGCCATACTGGCCTCAGTCCTCTACCTGCAAGAGATCTCACAATAACGGAGCTCCAAACAGAAGCAAGAGCTAAGAGAGTTCCAAAATTACAAGCAAGGAAACAAGTGAGAGAGCCAGTACGGTCACTCATCATTCAAGACACACCTCAGCAATCAACTAAGGAAAAAGCCCATGTTAAAAAGATTGTACCTGAAACAAGCGCAGCTGAAATAGTCTCAAAGAGAAGAACAAGAAGTCAGATGGCTAAAGAAAAAGGTAAAGCAGTAGAGTTTGAAGAAAGTCTAGTTTCAAAGGGAAGTCTAAATGATTTATTGCAGGCTATTGATTTTGAGGAATCCCTACTAGTTCAAGATGAACTGATGCAGTCAGAAAAAGAGAGTACAAAGAAAACCAAAGCCTCAAAAAGGCTTAAATTTGATGAGCAAGTTGAACAATTTGCTTTTAAACCCAGGAGACCTATAACAAGGAGATTTCAGCAAGTACAGGAGGCACCACCAAGAACAGAATAAACAGGGGAAGAGACACAACACCAACAAAGAAAGAACACAGGCAAAACAGTCGCCACATCCAAAGAAGACAATATAGCAGACCTGAAAAGAAAATTGGAATCAGCTAAACATGAGATTTCCAAACTGAAGAAAGCTGCTAGAAGACATGCAGTCATACAAGCTAATTATTACAGAATTAAAACCCTATGGGAGGAGAATGGAACTGTAGAGGTGGTTGACTGTAATACGCAATTTCATACTTGGACAGTGGTGGCAATCAAAGAAGCCAAGTACATCAGGATGATTAATATGAAACTGAGAGCTGGGAATAAGATTATGAAGAGACAAATAGAAGATCTAAAGGCACAGTTAAGTCAGCTAAAAGAACCTTCTAAATGAAGTCACATTTCAAGTAAGATTATGTTTTGAATTTTGATGAAAATGCTTTATCTCACCTTCTTGAAGGATCCCAAATGTCCATTCAGTTTTGGAAATTTTAAAGGAAGTTTTGGCAACAAAGTGTTCGATTAATAAAATTTTCAGGTTTAGAACCATGTCTTTTAAACAACTCAGCAGTTTTGTAGCGCGCTACGAAACTGCTGAAGGTGATGGTTCCGATATAAATCAACCAATTTTGAAGCAAAAGCGGGAAAATTTTGAGGGACAAATGTATGCAAGGAGACATCTGAAGCTACAACAATCAATCAGACTAAGATAGATGGAGAAAAATAGTTTGGGTCCAAATTTGCATTTTGTCATAACATGAGCAGTTGAAACACGGTTCAAACAACCTGAATGCGTTTTTTGGTTTTGAAAACAGTGGACAGCACATCAATAGTCATGTTTTAAAAAACAGTGGACAGCACATCAATAGACGTGGCCACCCGTCATGTTTTGGAAAGCAAAGATGAGAAACCGACTTCTGTGGATTTGAAAACCATAAAACCGAGGAGCAAGGATAGTTTCCTATATTTCTGAACAGTGGAGAAGATATGGCATACAAGATCAGCGTGAAGCATTGAACACTCATCTCAGCCCAAATGAAAGAGAACCAGGTGTCAAAGAAAGAGAATGATCCTAATCAAAGCCATTATTCATGTAATATGAAGTTAGAGTCCTATTTGATTTAGATCTCTAAAAACTCCAGTTAATAGTTTGTGGTATTTATTAAGTAGTTAAAGTTTAAAAACTGTTAGTAATAGAAGTAGTTTTCGAGTTCCCCTCATGCTTGAGGAGGAATCTCAATCAGATAGAAGAGGATATCTATATATAGCTGAAGCAGCAATGTAAAAAGGGTTGGAAATTTTGTGAAAAAGGGTGATATTTGGCTTATGTAAGACCTTGTTTTGATAATACATGTTTGGCTTTACTTCTGAGGATTCATGAGGGATTTTATGTTCATAATGTATAATTTTTTTCCTTTTCCTAATTCTTGCAGTGGTATGAATGTGTAATCACTTAGAATTCACTTGAGGTCCTCTGACTTCCTTTATGCATTCATAGACTGTGTGGTCCTATATGAGTTTTTATGTTCTAAATATTTTAAATGTTGAATGCCCTGACTTCTATGTAAAGTTAAATTAATTGTCATATTGAGATGTTGTTGACTCCATAATCCCAATGGATAGTTGTTAAATGTGTTTCCACCATTCATATTCTCACAGTTGTTTTACAAGAGTTAGCCATCTTATCTATAATCAAAATCATTAACCCCTTTTGAGAGAGCCCTCTCAGGCTGGGAGGCTAGCCTCAGCCTAAAGTAGGTTTGAAATAGTTACTTAGAGTCAACCTGATCAGAAGCCTATCAGGACCTGATTTTGAGATAACATTTTGGTGTGTCTGCCGGGAGCCTGAAGATTATTCATTCCCAAAATCAAGAGACTGAACTTCTGAAGGTAGCAGGAGCTCAAGAGATTTTATCGAGGTTGCATTCTACCTTGGTGACTCCATACAATTTTAAAGTTAAAAAGGTGTCTTCGAGAGGGAGATATACACGGAGTAATCCTAACCCAGATCCACCTACTCCTATGGATAATCCAAACACCATCTCAAGGAGCAGGCAAAGATTTCCTAATATACCAGGTACTTCATCTTTTTCGAAATATTTTTTCCCTGAATTTTCTAGAAGTCCTAAAGATAAAATTGTAGATGATAAAATTCATGAGGTATTGTTATGGTCTGAGAATGAAGAAGAACTTACTGGAATTATTTTAGATTTACAAAAAAGAGGCATCGATACTTCATCCTTAGTGTCACAAAAAGATAAGGAGGAATTTTGGGAGGTTGTTACTTCAGAATTACTATTAGAGGAAGAAAATTTAAACCAACTCAAAGAGCTTGATCCTTTTGAAGTCTTACTCAAGTCCAAAACTGGTTTACCCCTCCCAAATTGGAGTTCCTTTGTCAGTGGTTTGCAAAGTCCGAATAGCCATTTTCGTACCAACACTTTATCCTCTGCATCTGCTAGTCCCAGTAGTTCTCAGACACTAGGAAATCTATCTCACATTAGCTCTGGTCCCACTGGTCATACAGTACCTGTTCCTCCATTCATTATGGCTATACTTGCTAGGTATGCTCCACTAGCACTCCCTGCTGTTTTACATGACCTTCCTATTAAATATGCTGCCAGAATTCCAACATGGGGAGTAGATGAAGACATTACAGCAGAAGAACATGTAGATAGATTCAATGATTTTGTTGACAGAGAAGAAGTTGATGATGAAGACGTGAAACTAAGATTTTTTTCTCAAACTTTCATTGGGGAAGTCAGAAAATGGTTCAAAGCCCTTAGAGCCAGAAGTATTCATAGGTTGGCAGAATTTGAAGATAGCTTTCTAAGGAAATGGGGAAACAGAACCAACCCTGTCCAAGCTCTTACTGAATACAACAATCTTAGAAGAGCTCCATATGAAACTGTCCAAAACTTCTCTAAGAGGTTTAATAAAATATACAATTCTATTCCAGCTCATTTGAAACCTCCTGGAGCTTTGGCACAGTTGAGATACGCTGAAGCATTTGATTCAGATTTCTCGCTCTTACTCAGAGAAAGGGATTCTGCCACTCTTGCTGACATGCAAAATGATGCAATTAAGGTGGAGGTGAACATGATCGCTGCTAAGAAATCAAAGATGGAAAAGGCTAACCTGAAAGAAGAAGAGAAACCTTCTACCTCTGCTCCAGAAGACAAGTTTGAAACTATGATGAAAACCATGGAAAAACTGATGGATCGGTTAGCTCTTGGGAATGCTTCTGCTCCTCCAGCACAGCAGGAACCTCAATTTAGGAACCCTCAGTTAAGAAGACCTCAGAGTCAACAAAGGATGAGAGAGAACAGAAATCAACAGTCAGATCCTCCAGTGAGACCTCCTTTCCAACAAAATCTGGTAGATGAAGAAGATGAGCCTCAAATTTCTGAGGAATCAATCCATTGTTTTGATGAAGAAGTGTCAGGGATTTTCCTGACTAAGTAGGAACATGATGAGTCTAGCATGACCAAATCAGGAGAAGAGCCTTCAGATTTTTAAAGGGCTATCAGGACACTATCTTTGAGATGCAAAAGCAGTACAATCTTAGGAATAGAAATGTTCCTATTACAACAAACAAAGCACAGCCCAAGAGGGATACCTCAAAGACAATTGAAGATAAAAAGGAAAACTCAAAGGTTGTTGAAGGTAAGAATGATTCTCCACCTGTCAAAAAGGATATTCAAATTCCTTCCCCTCCTAAAGAAATTGATAAGACTGCTTCTGTTTTTAATCTTGAGAACGAGATTACAAAAATTAAGATATCAGTCCCTTTTAATGAAATTCTCAAGGTGGACAAATACAGAAGTAAAATTGTTGAAATGCTTAATTCACAAACTGGAGTAGCTGACATCCTAAATGTACAAGAAGATAATCCTGTTATCTGTTTAGGTCCAAGACTTGAAGATGAACAGAATGAAGAGTTTCCCCGTTTCTACATAAGCATTAGCATTCATGATATGACTCTACATAATGCTATGTTAGACTCGGGGGCATCACATAATCTCATGCCCAAAGTAATCATGGAAAGACTGGGGTTAGAAGTAACTAGGCCATATAAGGATTTATTTTCCTTTGATTCAAAAAGAGTCCAATGCATTGGTTTGATAAAGGATGTTGTTGTGGGTCTCACACAAATTCCAGCAAAAACAATTTTTATGGACATTGTTGTGGCAGACATTCCACCAAAGTTTGGGATGCTTCTTTCGAGATCATGGGCAGCAAAAATCAAGGGCACAATGCAGATGGATCTTACATATGCTACCATCCCAGTGTTTGGTGAACAAAGGAGGTTGTATCGGGAGACCAGAATGGCCTACATGGTAAGCAGCAAAGACAAGCCTCAGAATTTTCCTATTTATTCATTCGATACTAGTCTTGGATCAACTATTCTTTTCAATGAATCAGTTGGAAGAGAATCACAAGATGAACCTGCGAAAAATCAGTGTCAAGAAGGGCAGCAAGGAGATGAAAGAGACATCATGGGCTGTTGGTTATTACACTTTGATGGATCAGCAGGAAAAGAAGGGGCAGGAGCTGGGATTTGGATCACTAGTCCAACTGAAGAAAGTAAGTTTCTCTCCTACAAACTAAACTTTGATTGTACCAACAATATGGATGAGTACGAATCTCTGATTTTAGGCTTAGAAGCTTTGATAAAATTGAAAGCTAAAAACATTGCTATTTGTGGAGATTCTGAATTGGTAATTAAACAAGTAGAAGGTGCATACCAAACTAAGGATGTAAGGATGAGAGCATACAGGAACTTAGTATTGGAGTTGTTGGAAAAATTTCAATCCTATTCTTTTATCATCAAAACTAGAGATCAAAACTCTATTGCAGATTCTCTTGCTGTTTCTGCCAGTCTTTTTATCATTCCTAAGCACTCTTCGGAAAATTATGAAGTGGAGGTTCGCCATAGACCGGTTATACCAGATAATATCACAAATTGGCAAGTTTTTGAGGATGATCAACACGTAAGGAACTTCATTGAATTAAAGGGAGAATTTGAAAACAATCAGATAGATCAGCAGAATATGTTAGCAGAGTCAAAGGAAAGTTCTGAAGTCTTACAATTACAAAACAACTTAATTCCAAAGGGCCTCATTCCCCTTGAGAAATTATTTGATCAAAATGATGTATTCAAAGCACTAAGATTACAAGCTAATGAAGAAGAGGTGGAAAGCTGCAATTTAGGAGACTCAGTTGTGCCTAAGATAGTCAAGATTTCAAAATTTCTTTCAGCTGATATGAAGACTAAATATATTGAGATGATGAAAAGGTTCATTGATGTTTTTCCATGGAGTTATGCTGACTTGAAACAATATGACTCTTCAATTATACAACATATCATTCCTATTAAGGAGAATGAAAAGCCTTTCAAGCAGAAGTTAAGAAGAATTAATCCTCTTCTGATGCCACTGATTGAAAAAGAAGTGAAAAAGCCCTTTAATGCTAAAATTATTGTTCCAATCAGATTCTCAAATTGGCTTGCTAATTTGGTACCAGTCAGAAAAAAGAATGGAGAGATCAGAATTTGTATAGAGTTCAGAAACTTAAACAAAGCTTCATTGAAGGATAATTACCCCCTCCCTAAAATGGATTTCATTTTGCAAAATATTGTTGGTTCACAAAGGATGTCTATGCTTGATGGTTTCTCAAGGTATAATCAGATCCTTGTTCACCCAGATGATCAGGAGAAAACGACCTTCACCACACCATGGGGAACATTCATGTATGAAAAGATGCCATTTGGTCTCATGAACGCGGGAGCCACTTTCCAGAGAGCAATGGATATTGCTTTTGCTGAAGAAAAGGAAAAATCAGTGGTGGTTTATCTTTATGACATCACATTTTTTTCAAAAAAGGAAGAAGATCATTTAAAGCACCTTGAAAGGGTCCTGCTGAAGTGTAGGAGGTTTAGTATTTCTCTAAACCCAACCAAAATGATTTTCGCTTTAACTTCTGGCAAACTTCTTAGTCATATTATTTCTGAAGAAGGAATTAGGATTGATCCTAATAGAGTTAGTGCAATTCAAAAATTGGATCTACCAAGGAGTAGGAAGGAGATTCAATCGTTTCTTGGGAAGGTTAACTTTGTTAGAAGATTCATTCCTAACTTTGCTGAAGTTGTCAAGAACATAACAAAGATGTTAAAGAAAGGAGCAGATTTTAAGTGGACAGTTGAAGCAAAGAAATCATTTGAAGAGATCAAGAAGGCACTTACCCAAGCACCAGTACTTATCAGCCCAGATTTTACCAAGGAGTTCCTTATTTTCACATTCGCTTCTGAAGACACAATTGCTGGAGTTCTACTGCAAAAAGGAGGTCAAGGTAATGAACAACCCATTTCCTTCTTTAGCAAGACATTAGCAAATGCTGAATTGAAATACAACATCTTAGAGAAGCAAGCCTATGCCTTGGTGAAAGCAGTAAAGGATTTCAGAATTTATGTTTTGCACTCTCACATTGTTGCCTATGTTCCAAATGCTGTTATAAAAGATATTCTTACACAAGCTGATCCAGATGGAAAAAGGGGGAAGTGGATAGCAAAATTGTTAGAGTATGACATTGAGATCAAACCCACAAAGTTGGTAAAGGGTCAAGGCCTAGATAAATTGCTGACACAATCAAATTTGGACTGTATTGATATTAATTTAAGCACAAAGATCTCAAAAATTTCTGAAAATGAAGAGGAATTGGTCCAAATAAATGAAAAATTCTTGATGTCAGAATGGTACAAGGATGTAGCATTTTTTTTCAGCATAATAGAGCCCCTGATAATCTTTCAAAATCCAAAGCTCGGTTTACCAAATTGAAATCTCTTAGATATTTTGTGTATGACCAAAATTTGTTTTGGAAAGATGTAGGAGGAATATTATTAAATTTCCTCATTGAAGAAGAAGCTGATAAAGTAATTGATGAGTTTCATAAGGGGGATTGTGGAGGACATCACTATTGGAAAGCCACTACAAACAAGGTCTTGAGGGCTGGCTATTTTTGGCCAACTATGTTCAGAGATATCTATAAAAGAGTTAGCTACATGTCATGAATGTCAAGTGTTTGAAGGAAAGAGAAAGCTTATGCCACTACCCTTGGTTCCTATATATGTTGAAGCACCTTTCCAGCAGTGGCGATTAGATTTTATAGGAGAAATCCATCCCTCTTCATCAGGACAGCATCGCTGGATGCTCACAGCCACCGATTATTTTACAAAATGGATAGAAGCAATACCCACAAGGCAAGCAAATGATTCAGTGATTATTTCTTTTTTAGAAAATAATATATTATCAAGATTTGGTTGCCCAATTAAGATCATTACTGACAATGATCAAGCTTTTAAGTCCAAAAGGATGATTAATTTTTGTCATTAGTATCACATTTCCCTTGGACATTCCACTGCTTATTATCCACAGGGAAATGGTTTAGAATCATCAAACAAGAGCTTTGTAAGAATCATTAAGAAGCTACTGCAAGAAAATAAAAAAGCTTGGCATTTGAAATTGAAATATGCTTTGTGGGCTGACCGAATTTGCACAAAGAGGTCCATTGGAACATCACCATATGAGCTAGTATATGGGGCTAAGGCCATATTTCCAACATCCCTTGGAGTACCAGTAATGAAGTTGATTCAAGGATTAGAAGAAGAACCGAATGCTATACAACGAATGATAAATCAGCTGATAGCTTTGCAAGAGAAAAGAAATGAGGTGTTTGATAGTCATCAACAAAACCAGAACAGAATCAAAAGAGCATTTGACAAAAAGATCAAAGAAGTTACATTCCAGATCCATGATAAAGTTTTGAAATCGGAAGCTAGAATTGAAGAGAAAGGTAAGCATGGTAAATTTGAAAATTTGTGGAAAGGGCGATATGAAATTTCTGCTTTCCATGGAAATAACACTTACATTCTGCAGGAGATTGATGGAAAGCCATATGCTGGAGGACCTGTTAATGCAGGTTCCTAAAGCATTACAATTGATTTAAATTCTGCCAAGTTTCTCACAACATTGTATATACCCGTTTTATCAGTCTTTCTTTGTTGCAAATAAATGACAAGCTGAACAGGAAGCTCAAGCCCGAGATGAAGGCTCATAAAGCTAGAAAATGATGCTTGTCAACTCCATCTATGCTTTCATAAAATGGAAAAAGCACTGAACATACGAATTCTTAGTGTACTACATGAGCACACTATCCCAAGTGGAGCCACTGTTATCACTTTGATAAAAGAGATCTGATATATGTAACTTTTCATCCTAGCCCGATGACAAAGGTCATTGTTAGTCTATGTTGTTTTAATTTTTTCCTTAGAGTCTGAAGTTTTTAAGAGGTCATGAGTCAAGTTTATTCCTATCTACCATTGGTTCTCCTCCATCCACCATGTTTCATAGCCACGTGTCATCTTGTTATCCATTACCAAGCCTTTTGGTAATTGCGTAGCGCATGCATACTATTAAAGTGTTTTCGCAACGCTTTTATAGTTTAGCAGTTTCGCAGCGCAAACCCTATTAGGAAATTCCGCAGTGCATTGTTCAAATTTCAAACTAACCGCGCTACGAAATCATGGATTCGTACATTTCGCAGCGAATCTTTCCCGAAATGTCAAATCCGTTAGATGAATCACAGGTCGTGTCCTCTCATGTCAGTTCATGTACCCCTCTTATCACGTTCCACCCATCATTGCCATTATCACCACCATTAGATCTATTGATACGCACGAATCATCATTTCCAAGAAAGGCCACCGTGCATAAATCTTAATGATGGTTCTAAATCTTGTGTGAATAACAAATCTGCAAGATTGCAATTTAAGAGATTTTAAACGGTAAGATTTCAAGTTCAACTACAACTATGATCAAGCGAGCCAGAAAATCAAGCGAGGAAGCAAATTCAAGTGAGGCAGAATTATAAAAGAAGCAAAGTTACAATTCAAACCAGAGCTAGTAGTCATTGTTTACAAATCTTTGGCAGAGATCAATGGAGAAAAAGGAACACAGATCCGGCAAATGTCTAAGGAACGAGCCTGAAGGCCTAGATATAGCACTAAGGAATAAAGAGGTAGAGAAAGCATTCAAAAAAGCCGGGTGCTAGAATTTTTGCAAGAAGTTACAAGGAGGACATGCACAGGTAACCAAGGAATTTGCGCTTAATTTCACAGGCTTAAATTCAAAGGTAGCTATGATAGAATTGCAGGTCTCACCAGAGATAATATCCACTGTGATAGAGATTCCACGAGGACAAGAGGAATGGTTTAAAAATTTCAAATTTCCCATGAATCCTTGCAAGGAGTTTTTGAAGAAAGAGTTTGTAAATGCATATTTAAGTAAATCAGTGCCCAGGAGCTATGTCAAAGAATATTATGCACATTTACTCACTTGCATACAAAAATACTTGACTTGCGAAGGAAGGTATAACAAGGTGTATTCATACCATTTTAAGCTCCTTTTGCATTTCACGGGGAAGGTTTCCATTGATCTACCTTTTTATCTATTCCGTAGTTTGAGCAAGATGTGTGATAAAGTACAATTGAGGAAAGAGGATTGTGAAACCTCTTTGTTTCATCATGGTTTGATTAAAATACTGGTCTTAGATGAGCTTCAAAAGGTAGGCAAAGATTGGAATTCATTTGTTTTTATGGCTGGTTTCAAAAGCCAGATTGGCCTCAGTCCTCTACCTGCAAGAGATCTCACAATAGCGGAGCTCCAAACAGAAGCAAGAGCTAAGAGAGTTCCAAAATTACAAGCAAGGAAACAAGTGAGAGAGCCAGTACTGACACTCATCATTCAAGACACACCTCAGCAACCAACTAAGGAAAAAGCCCATGTTAAAAGGATTGTACCTGAAACAAGTGTAGTTGAAATAGTCTCAAAGAGAAGAACAAGAAGTCAGATGGCTAAAGAAAAAGGTAAAGCAGTAGTGGTTGAAGAAAGTCCAGTTTCAAAGGGAAGTCTAAATGATTTATTGCAAGCTATTGATTTTGAGGAATCCATACTAGTTCAAGATGAATTGATGCAGTCAGAAAAAGAGAGTACAAAGAAAACCAAAGCCTCAAAAAGGCTTAAATTTGATGAGCAAGTTGAACAATTTGTTTTTAAACCCAGGAGACCTATAACAAGGAGATTTTAGCAAGTACAGGAGGCACCACCAAGAACAGAGGAAACAGGGGAAGAGACACAATGCCAGCAAAGAAAGAACACAGGCAAAACAGTCGCCACATCCAAAGAAGACAATATAGCAGACCTGAAAAGAAAATTGGAATCAGCAAAGCATGAGATTGCCAAAATGAAGAAAGCTGCTAGAAGACATGCAGTCATACAAGCTAATTATTACAGAATTAAAACCCTATGGGAGGAGAATGCAGCTGTAGAGGTGGTTGACTGTAATACGCAATTTCATACTTGGACAGTGCCGGCAATCAAAGAACCCAAGTACATCAGGATGATTATTATGCAACTGAGAGCTGGGAATAAGATTATGAAGAGACAAATAGAAGATCTAAAGGCACAGTTAAGTCAGCTAAAAGAACCTTCTAAATGAAGTCACATTTCAAGTAAGATTATGTTTTGAATTTTGATGAGTTTTCTTGATCTCACCTTCTTGAAGGATCCCAAATGTCCATTCAGTTTTGGAAAGTTTAAAGGAAGTTTTGGCAACAAAGTGTTCGATTAATAAAATTTTTGGGTTTAGAACCATGTCTTTTAAACAACTCAGCAGTTTCGTAGCGCGCTACGAAACTGCTGAAGGTGATGGCTCCGATATAAATCAACCAATTTTGAAGCAAAAGAGGGAATTTTTGAGGGAGAAATGTATGCAAGGAGACATATGAAGCTACAAAAATCAATTAGACTAAGACAGATGGAGAAAAATAGTTTGGGTCCAAATTTGCATTTTGTCATAACATGAGCAGTTGAAACACGGTTCAAACAACCTGAATGCTTTTTTTGGTTTTGAAAACAATGGACAACACATCAATAGTCATGTTTTAAAAAACAGTGGACAACACATCAATAGACGTGGCCACCCATCATGTTTTGGAAAGCAAAGATGAGAAACCGACTTTTGTGGATTTGAAAACCATAAAACCGAGGAGCAAGGATAGTTTCCTATATTTCTGAACAGTGGAGAAGATATGGCATACAAGATCAGCGTGGAGAATTGAACACTCATCTCAACCCAACTAAAAGAGAACCAGGTGTGAAAGAAAGAGAATGATCCTAATCAAAGCCATTATTCATGTAATATGAAGTTAGAGTCCTATTTGATTTAGATCTCTAAAAACTCCAGTTAACAGTTTGTGGTATTTATTAAGTAGTTAAAGTTTTATAGCTGTGAGTAATAGAAGTAGATTTCGAGTTCCCCTCATGCTTGAGGAGGAATCTCAATCAGATAGAATATGATCTCTATATATAGCTGAAGCAGCAATGTAAAAAGGGTTGGAAATTTTATGAAAAAGGCTGATATTTGGCTTATGTAAGACTCTGTTTTGATAATACATGTTTGGCTTTACTTCTCAGGATTCATGAGGGATTTTATGTTCAGAATGTATAATTTTTTCCTTTTCCTAATTCTTGTAGTGGTATGAATGTGTAATCACTCAGAATTCACTTGAGGTGCTCTGACTTCCTTTATGCATTCATAGACTGTGTGGTCCTATATGAGTTTTTATGTTTTGAATATTTTAAATGCTGAATGCCCTGACTTCTATGTAAAGTTAAATTCATTGTCATATTGAGATGTTGTCGACTCCATAATCCCAATGGATAGTTGTTAAATGTGTTTCCACCATTCATATTCTCACAGTTGTTTTACAAGAGTTAGCCATCTTATCTATAATCAAAATCATTAACCCCTTTTGAGAGAGCCCTCTCAGGTTGAGGAGGCTAAGCCTCAGCCTAAAGTAGGTTTGAAATAGTTACTTAGATTCAACATGATCAGTAGCCCAGAACCGGATTTTGAGATAACATTTTGGTGCGTCTGTCGGGAGCCTGAAGATTATTCATTCCCGAAATCAAGAGACTAAACTTCTGAAGGTAGCAGGAGATCAGGAGATTTTATCGAGGCTGCATTCTACCTTGGTGACTCCATACAATTTTAAAGTTAAAAATGTGGCTTCGAGAGGGAGATATACACGGAGTAATCCTAACCCAGATTCACCTACGCCTGTGGATAATCCAAACACCATCTCAAGGAGCAGGCAAAGATTTCCTGATATACCAGGTACTTCATCTTTTTCGAAATCTTTGTTCCCTGAATTTTCTAGAAGTACTGAAGATAATATTGTAGATGATAAAATTCATGAGGTATTGTTGAGGTCTGAGAACGAAGAAGAACTTATTGGAATTATTTTAGATTTACAAAATAGAGGCATCGATACTTCATCCTTAGTGTCACAAAAAGATAAGGTGGAATTTTGGGAGGTTGTTACTTCAGAATTACTGTTAGAGGAAGAAGATTTAAACCAACTCAAAGAGCTTGATCCTTTTGAAGTCTTACTCAAGTCCAAAACTAGTTTACCCCTCCCAAATTGGAGTTCCTTTGTCAGTGGTTTGCAAAGTCCGAATAGCCATTTTCGTACCAACACTTAATCCTCTGCATCTACTAGTCCCAGTAGTTCTCAGACACTAGGAAATCTATCTCACATTAGCTCTGGTCCCACTGGTCATACAGTACCTGTTCTTCCATTCATTATGGCTATACCTGCTAGGTATGATCCACTAGCACTCCCTGTTGTTTTACATGACCTTCCTAGCAAATATGCTGCCAGAATTCCAACATGGGGAGGAGATGAAGACATTACAGCAGAAGAATATGTAAATAGATTCAATGATTTTGTTGACAGAGAAGAAGTTGATGATGAAGATGTGAAACTAAGATTTTTTGCTCAAACTTTCATTGGGGAAGTCAGAAAATGGTTCAAAGCCCTTAGAGCCGGAAGTATTCATAGTTGGGCAGAATTTGAAGATAGCTTTCTAAGGAAATGGGGAAACAGAACCAAACCTGTCCAAGCTCTTACTGAATACAACAATCTTAGAATAGCTCCATATGAAACTGTCCAAAACTTCTCTAAGAGGTTTAATAAAATATACAATTCTATTCCAGCTCATTTGAAACCTCCTGGAGCTTTGGCACAGTTGAGATATGCTGAAGCATTTGATTCATATTTGTCGCTCTTACTCAAAGAAAGGGATTCTGCCACTCTTTCTGACATGCAAAATGATGCAATTAAGGTGGAGGTGAACATGATCGCTGCTAAGAAATCAAAGATGGCAAAGGCTAATCTGAAAGAAGAAGAGAAACCTTCTACCTCTGCTCCAGAAGACAAGTTTGAAACTATGATGAAAACCATGGAAAAACTGATGGATCGGTTAGCTCTTGGGAATGCTTCTGCTCCTCCAGCACAGCAGGAACCTCAATTTAGGAACCCTCAGTTCATAATACTTCAGAATCAACAAAGGCCAAGAGAGAATAGAAATCAGCAGTCAGATCCTCGAGTGAGACCTCCTTTCCAACAAAATTTGATAGATGAAGAAGATGAGCCTGAAATTCCTGAGGAATCAATCCATTGTTTTGCTGAAGAAGTGTCAGGGATTTTCCTGACTAAGGAGGAACATGATGAGTCCAGCATGACCAAATCAAGAGAAGAGCCTTCAGATTTTTTAAAGGGCTATCAACACGCTATCTTTGAGATGCAAAAGCAGTACAATCTTAGGAAAAGAAATGTTCCTATTACAGCAAACAAAGCACAGCCCAAGAGGGATACCTCAAAGACAGTTGAAGATAAAAAGGAAAACTCAAAGGTTGTTGAAGGTAAGAATGATTCTCCACCTGTCAAAAAGGATATTCAAATTCCTTCCCCTCCTAAAGAAATTGATAAGACTGCTTCTGTTTTTAATCTTGAGAACGAGATTGCAAAAATTAAGATATCAGTCCCTTTTAATGAAATTCTCAAGGTGGACAAATACAGAAGTAAAATTGTTGAAATGCTTAATTCACAACCTGGAGTAGCTAACATACTAAATGTACAAGAAGATAATCCTGTTATCTGTTTAGGTCCAAGACTTGAAGATGAACAGAATGAAGAGTTTCCCCCTTTCTACATAAGCATTAGCATTCATGATATGACTCTACATAATGTTATGTTAGACTCAGGGGCATCACATAATCTCATGCCCAAAGTAATAATGGAAAGACTGGGGTTAGAAGTAACTAGGCCATACAAGGATTTATTTTCCTTTGATTCAAAAAGAGTCCAGTGCATTGGTTTGATAAAGGATGTTGTTTTGGGTCTCACGCAAATTCCAGCAAAAACAATTGTTATGGACATTGTTGTGGCAAACATTCCACCAAAGTTTGGGATGCTTCTTTCGAGATCATGGGCAGCAAAAATCAAGGGCACAATGGTGTCGGACCTTAAAGTTCTGTCACAGGATGAAGCATACTAACAAACTCATTGGAATGATCAATAATGATGAACATTTATTAACTACCAAAAGTAACCAAAAAGATCATTGGTGACGGTCAATAAAATATCGTCACTAGAAGTGTCACCAAAGGGAGAATTAGTGATGGGCATTTATCAACCGTCACCGAAAGTGTCACGAAAGAGAGAATTAGTGACAAGCCTTTAATGACCCTCACCAAAATTGTCATTGAAAATGGCTCTGGTGACAAACCTTAAAGGACCATCATTATATAAACTTACAACAACATTTTTTTAAAGACCGTCACCATATGTCACATTGGTGACAGACCTTAAAGGTCTGTCACAGGCATGACCCCCATCAATGACCTTTTTTCTTGTAATGGATGAGATCATGTACAGCAGAGGCCACAATGACAATATCTATTATATTTTTATTTTTGTTTCACTAAAGGTGTTCTTTTCTTCAGCAGCACTAAAATACATTGCAGTTCCCATTCACCGGAGAAGTGTACCCAGTAGCAGTCTTGGTCTGTGTGAAAATGGGTTGAATTCACAATAGACTTTATATGTTGTTTTGAAGGTGTTTCTCCTGCAATAGTACTTCATCTTAGTAGGTCCTTTAAATCTACACCTTCAACAAATGCATACAACCTTGGGGTACATGCTACAAATTCCAGTTTTTTTGTGAGAATATAACAATGATGAAAGAAGTGCATCAATTTTCGGCATCTTTTCTTTGTTGTATGCAATCATGCTAGTTTAGTGTTTCCCAAACTTATATAGAGCCATATTTAGTATACTTTTATAGTTTGACTTAGATGCTCACTTTTCTTAGTTTAGGTGTTTTTCTTAGTACTATTTTATGCATAGATTTATCTTTAAGAAAAGTGCACAGTAGAGAAGGGTTCTATATTTTGAGCAGGGGATGCTCTTCTAGGTAGGAGGTATTCTATTCTAGGGAGCTTCTTTCATGCATGTTAGGTTCTCTACCCTAGGCAGAGTTCCAAGTCCCTCCCTCCTTGACAAAGTCCCTACTAGACAAGACACCGGTGGACAGAGTTCCAAATATTTTTCAAAAACCCACCTGAGCCTAGCTATATAGCCTAAAATCCTTTACATTCCAAACATCTCTTGGATGTGGTTTCATAGAGAAAGCCCTCTCTAATGTGGTAGGGATAGATACCAAAATAAAATCTTGGTTTGTGGTTAGCTCCATTGATATCCTCATCAGCCTAGGACATTGTGGAGGATAACAGAGGCATGAAAACTAGGGAGTGCCAAGGTGTTCTAGCGAATGTAAGGTTCCAAAGTCATGGAAACATGTAATGCTAGTTGTGAGGTCATGATTGCCAAGGTGTGTTAGGGAATGATATGGCATGCTAACATTTTCCAGATAGTGCGAAGACATGTCAAACAAGCTAAGATGTGCCAAGTGTTAAGACATGCCAAGATGTAAAAGGGCTCCAAGTCCCTACCTCCTTTTCTTCCATATGCTATCCACTTATGACATTTCCTTTGCAATATTTGGTGCATTTGCTAGTTATGGGTTATTTATAGGTTATAAATGTCTTTAGATTTTCACTTCTAATTGAGTATTCAACTGAACATATTGATTCTCTTATACATGACTATTTTTCCATCCACCCACTTTTCATAACTTCAATAACCACTAGGTAGGGACCTGCAGCTTTGATTTTTCTTTGCTTGTTTAGTAAAATATTGCCAAGACTTTAATTTATGGAAAGTTGTAGAATTTACAATTTATGAAGTTTCAAGGTCTAATTTTTAAAAGTAGAATTCCTTAAAGGGTGCTAGCTCAATGGAAGAGCACTTGCTTTACAAGCAGGAGGTTGATGGTTTGATTCCTTTGTGCCCTGATGTCCATATGGAATGGCGACGATCACGTTTTGGTGATAGAGGCTCTTTTGAACACCACCAATGAGCTTTGGTGAAAATTTTTGACCTCACAAAAAATATGAAATGGTGATGGTCAATGAACGCCACCATAGATACGCATCAATAGTGACAACCCTCAAAGAACCATAACCATAGATCATTGTTGTTGATATGAAATGATGATGGTCGTTGTCCATCATTATAGTCATTATTCATGATAGACCATGAATGTCACACAACACCTATACTTCTGGCAATGCGGATTTTGGTAACGGTCAACGAATGTCACCATATATATGCACCAATAGTGACAACCATTAAATATCCATCACAATAATTCATTGTTGTTCATATCAAATTATGAAGGTCACTGTCCGTCTTTATAATCAATATTCGTGATAGACCTCGAATGTCACTATAACACTTATACTTTTGGTGACTCCACCTTTGTTGACGATCAATTTTTTATGACCGAGGCTATGGTCCATCACCATTGCTCATATGCAACGGTGGCAGTTTCTATCCATCACTATAAATCATTCTTGGTGATGAACTTTGAATGTCACTACAACGCCTATACTTTTGGTGACGCCACCTTTGGTGACATTTAGTTTTTGGTGACAGAGGCTATGGTCAATCACCATTACTCATTGAAATGGTGACAATCACTATTTGTCATTATAAATCATTATTGGTGACAAACTTTGTATGTCACTACAACACCTATACTTTTGGCGGTGCCACCTTTGGCGACATTCAATTTTTGGTGACGAATACTCTTTTGACCATCACCAATGAGCTTATGGTGACATTTTTCACCCCTCACCAATGTCCTTTTTTCTTGTAGTGTTTTAAGAAAATTTCATTATTTGATATTTTAATGAAAGGAAGTGTTATTTGTGCTGCATCTTTGTATTTATGGTTATATCTGTAATTTTTTGCGTTCCTATTCAAATTTTTTCATTCTTGAACTCAAGGCCCTGCCTTGGCTCTAGGAATTTCACGGAGGCTTCCTGTCACTCGCCTCCAGCTATGCTCTACGTAGTTCTAAGAGACAAGGCCCTATCTTGCCCTTTGGAATTGTGCAGTGTGCAGTCCCAGCCAGCGGTCAAGTCGGACTGAACCACGCATTGATGCATTCCAGTCCATAATAAACCCAGCTGGACTGCGCTTTGTGCAGTTCCTGTAAGTAGTAGGTCTCACTGGCAGCTTAGACCATGCAATACGTAGTTCCAACTGACAATCTCTTGCCTCTGAGAGTCACTAATATGCAATCTTCCCAACAATCACCCGTCTTGTTGCATGATTGATCCTTGAACTGCTTTGCATTTTTTTTTAAACTGACATTTGCTTACTGTGAGTGTCCGCTCTATCTCCAAGTACATCAGTCGTTGAGAAATCTCTCAACACTACAAGCATCATGCTTTCCAAGAGATATGTATCAAAGGACACTATAGAGAGTAACAATTGGGACATGGTTGAATAGATGCCAATGAGCTTTTCCATCTATGCAGACATGCAAATCTTCATAGAGAAGGACATGATGATCACATGGAAAGAAATAAAGGACATATTTGCAGGAATTTTCAATGAAGATCTGGAAGATCGACAAGTCTATGTCAACATTCACAAGTTAGGCTTGTACAAGGTTTCATGCAGGGACCCCACCTTCCCATGCATCGATATCATTCACTGGGTTGTCTCACATACCAATCCTGAGATGATGAAATTGAGAAATACTAGTGGGATGCAACTTTCCACATTAAAGATGGAAAACTACCATTAGATGTATCACTTGCCATAGCCAGTGAACTACATGGATGCATTTTTCTTCACTCCCAAGAGCAATGTAAACATTAGAGATATCATGAAGCATTGGGTAAAAGAGCGATCGAAGTTTAGGATGACACCCAACTAGGTCTACAAGATGAAGTGACTCAGGAAGGCCTACCAACTCTTGGTCATCATTACATGTCACTTTGTTAAAATTGGAAACCAGGGAAAAACTTCGTGTGGGTCATCTTATTCATGTCTGATAATATTTTTATTAGATTTCGCTCGTTGAGAGGTGTAGGATTGATATAAAGATCATCTGATTCCGATAAGTATTTATGAAGATATGAATTTATTTTGATTATGGAATTATCATCAAGCCGACCGACAACTCATGTAGGCTTAGAAGCCCAACAGTTGCATCTATTCAAACACCAACGTTGTGTATAAATATAGGAGGACTTTTCCTCATTTGGACTCACTCATATCATCACATCTCTCTCTCTCTACTGTGCAGAAATGGGTCTCTCTCTCACATATGTGAAGCCAGAAGTTGTTGAAACTGAAGCTGCAACTGCAGAAGTAAAGTTTGACCTGTGTGTACTAGAATATATCCTCATTTGAACTACACTATAGGTTCATCTGAACCTCCTATGAAAGCTGCAACTTTTGGTGGTAGAATGAAGTCAATCTGACAAACGGTTTGCAATATATCGACTGCCCTAGTTTGAAGCCAGAAACTGCTGAAACTAAAGCTGCAACTGCAGAAGTAAAGATTGACCTGCGTGGAATAGAATATCTCCTCTCTGGAACTGTTCTATAGGTCCATCTGGATCTCCTCTAAAAGCTGCAACTTTTGGCAGTGGAATGAAGTCAATCCAATGAACGATTTGTGAGATATCATCTACCCTAGTTTGATAATGAAGCCGCTAATACTGATGCTACCTATCTAGGGTTTGCTACTCCCGATATGAATTAGATTTATTGTACTATTTCTCTCTTCTAAATTATTGAAGATAAAAGAAGATTTGATCAAAGGGTTTCCCCACACATTGTGGGGTTTGTCTCTGGCTAGCCACCACATCCTTTTTCTCTTGTCTTGGCTTGTTTTCTATTGATCGTTTAATGTTCTATCTTCACTTTACTTTATGTAAATGTGATTACTAATCTGTGGAATATAATAAGGAAAAGAGGTAAATTGTTATAAGCATAGAACATACCATAATTTAACATGGTATCAAAGCTTAGGTGAATACAAAGCCCAAGCAAGAGCAAGATCAATCACCGAAGAGAAGATTTCCAAGGCTATCCTAAACGAACAATGGGGTCCTCAACACTCTTTCCTCCCGAAGACAAGCTCTGTGATAAAGCTAACTATCATGGATGGAAGATGTCTATCGATCTAACCCTAGAAGATCAAGGAGTGCTAGACCATGTAAGAGGCAATATCGTTGATCCTCCATCAAATGCATCCGATGTTGTCTGGAACAAATGGAAAAATGGAGAAACCAAAACAAAGAAGATCATCTGAGACTCTATCGACAAGCACTTGGTGGCCTACATCTCTGAACTGGACACCTCCAAGGAAGTATATGATAGATTGGTGAGTTTATTTAAAGTAAATGATGCAAATCAAGTTTTGTTTCGTAGAAATAAGTTGAAGGAAATTAAGAAGGGTAAAGATGAGAGTATGCAAGCATACTTCTTAAGGATCACCGAAATCAGGAACGATCTCCTATCTATGGGGGAGGCTATCCCTAACATGGGAATGGCACTCACGACTCTTGGAGGATTACCATCCGAATGGTACATGTTCAGGACTACTCTTCTTAACAATAATGTAATTCCTAGTTTCGAGGAATTAATGGCTTGATGCATTCAAGAAGAAACAAGGGTAGAAGAGCAAGAAATGGCCATGTCTAAAGGTCCTCATGCTACCTTTTCTTCTCATGCTAAGTAAAGAAACAATTCCGGGACTAAATCAAAAGGAAAGGCTGGACCTAAGGGTGGAAGAAAAGGACAATGTTACATTTGCAATAAAGTAGGTCACTATGCAAGGGAGTGCCCTAATAGAAAGGACTCACACTGGGATGATGATAAAAAATCCCTCTGATGGCAATCAAAGGAATGACAAATTCAATAGCAAAGGTAAGAGGAGAGCTGGGAATCAAGGAAGAGGACAAGAATTCAAGAAGGCTAGAAATTCTAGGATGTATTAAATGCACCTAACCTCTAAAATAACCTGGTGTCCATCTCGGAAATGGAAGAAAAAGGCTACAAGGTAACCTTCAACGATGGCAAGGTATGTGTATTGAAAAATAATGTTAAGGATGCCTTTACTCTTGGGTTTCATGTTATCAGGTCGATGAAAGTTAGGTAGGTGTCATATCTTATGACACATCTCTTCAGTCAAAACTTTGGCATCAGAGGTTTTCCCACCTTCATTATAGAGCTCTACTCGGTGTAAGACAAATGGTGACATGGATGCCCTAATTCCGAGTAGAGAAAGAAGGTGTATGTCCAGGATATGCCGAAGGAAAGCTCAAAAGGGTACCATTCCCCTCAAGCCAAAGCAAGGCCTCTGATGTATTACAGTTGGTTTACTCAGGCATATCTGAGGCTGGCATTAAGAGGGAGACTACTACACCACATACTCCTGAGCATAATGGTGTGGAGGGAAGGAAGAACTGTACGATTGTGGAAGCTGTCCAGGCCATGCTACATGATCAAAGACTTCCAAAGTTTCTATGGTATCAAATTACAAACACTGCCGTATATGCCCTGATCAAGCATTGGGTTCCAAGACTCCTGAAGAAAAGTTCATCGGTAAGAAATATGATGTTTTTCATGTTTAGAATTTTTGGAAGCCCTGTATATTTTCATGTGCCGAAAGAGAAAAGAAATAAATTGGGTGCATCTGGAAAGAAGGGAATTTTTGTGGGTTATGGTGAAAATACTAAAGGTTATAGAATCTATTTAGCTAGTAAAAGGGAAGTCGTAATTAGTCATGATGTCACCTTTGATGAAGATATGGCTCTCAACAAGGTGAACACCCGAAAGAAAAGGATGATGAATCAATGCCTGATGTAGAAGAACCCATGGATCTGATTGAACCTCCTCCACATGAGCCTTCCTCTTCTAGGAAGAGGCCTCATGGATTAAGGGACTAATTGGTGATGCTGAAGGACATGCTACACCTCGAGGAACCTTTCGTGAAAGTAAGAAACCTAATAGGTATCAGGGATACCTGACCATCATGAGCATGATCATACAAAATGAGCCTTCATCATTCTCAGACGCCGTCAAGAATCAAGTATGAAAGGATGTTATGACCGAAGAATATGAGTCTATCATAAAGAATGATGTCTGGGAAGTAGTTCCCAGACCCCGAACAAGATAGTTGTTACTTCCAAATGGCTTTACAAGATAAAGCATGTAGCAGATGGAAGTACGGAAAAGTATAGGGCCCATTTTGTTGCTCATGGTTTCTCCCAGAAGGAAGGTATAGACTATGATGAAATATTTGCACA
Source organism: Pinus taeda (assembly GCA_000404065.3). Taxonomy (NCBI): domain Eukaryota; kingdom Viridiplantae; phylum Streptophyta; class Pinopsida; order Pinales; family Pinaceae; genus Pinus; species Pinus taeda. The sequence goes on along the minus strand of APFE030826874.1, from coordinate 6,778 downwards.
TGTTTCCAGATATACGACCTTTTGCTCGATCATAACCCTTGACGCTTCACAAGGATGGAACCTAGATCTGATGGATGTCAAGACCACATTCTTGCATGGCTCAATCAATGAAGAGGTCTACGTGGAGCAACACGAAGGATTTGAGATTTATGATCAAAAATCTCATGTATGTAGGTTGAAGAAGCCTCTTTATGGGCTGAAGCAAGCACCCCAAGCATGGTATGAGAGGATCGACAACTACTTGATGAAGCTGGGATTCACTAGGTGTGAAGTCGATCCTAACCTTTACTTTAAGGTTGAAGATGATAAACCTCTCATACTAGTGTTGTATGTGGATGAACTCTTTCTAATAGGTGCACACCCTCTCATTCAAAAATGTAAGAGGGAGTTGGCTTCTGAATTTGAAATGAAGGACCTAGGACTGATACACTATTTCCTAGGACTTGAAGTGTGGCAGAAGCCAAGGGAAATTTTCCTGTCTCAAGGAAAATATGTGGTGAAGATTCTGAAAATATTTGATATGGTGGACTGCAAGCCTGTGACTACCTCAAAGATCTAAACTTTTAGAAGTTATATGGTAGTGATGTCAGACCATATTTGGGAAATGCCTCTGAGTTTCAAAATCTCATTCGTGTTGGTGTTCTTGATGAACCTCCATCCGAACATATGTTTTGCAATTAGCATTTTAGCTCATATTTGGTTGAGCCTCACTAGATTGGTGCCAAGAATCTTCTGAGATGTCTTCAAGACACAATCTCTCATGGATTGAGATACACTGCCGAATATGTGAGACTACTTGGATACACTGATGCTGATTGGGGAGGCAGTGTGGTGGACTATAAGAGCACTTTCAGGTGCTATTTCACCTTGGGATCTGCTTCGATATCCTGGATGAGAAGGAAGCAGAAGTCGGTGAGCACCACCGAAGAAGAGTATATTGCTGCTAGCATGGCCTCCTATGAGGCAGTCTAGTAGCAAAAGCTCTTCAGTGAGCTGTTTGGATTTACATTGGACACCACTGTGATTCTCTATAACAACCAGAGGTGGGATTCAATTATTGAGGAATCCCATATTCTTCGATTGCTCCAGCAAATAGACATCATCTGGGATATGGAAAGTCAATGAGCAAGGAGGCTCCATCGCATTAAGATGATGTACAAGTCGATACACCTTGTCAAAGTCCCAAGGAAAGATCTAATCTGTGATTTTCCCAAACGACTTGGAGTCGTCAAGAAACCCTTGTACAAGGGTCCTACATGTTGCATACATTGAGCTCTAGGAGCTCTGAGGGCTTGCAGTTCTTACTAAAGCAACATATGACCATAGGGTGACTCACCCTCCCCTGGTGGTGTGCACTGGAATAAGATGATTCACTCTCTTGTGGGACAAGATGACTCACTCTCTTGTGGAACAGGATGATTCGCTCTCCTATGTAGTAGGATGATTAGTTCTCCTGTGAGGCCTGGATTGTTGTGTTCTCCCTGGTGATTGTAGTAGGATTGATGTGTTCTCCTATGAGGATAGGATTGATTAGTTCCCCTGTCGAGGCATCCTACCCATGCAATCTGGGACTCATGGGAAGTACCTCTCATCTGATCAATGAGTAAGGAAATGAAGTTAGGGACCATAGTAGTACCGATGGATGCATCATTGTATCTATCGTACTCCCTATGCTAGGATGACCTCCATTGATCTGGAATCAATGATACTGGTCTGGGACCAGTGGTAGGAGTTGTAACATACTATGACGCTAACTTCGGGTTGGTTCAGACTCGTCTGGGGCCAGTGGTACATACTCTGAGACTGACTTCGTGTCAGTGCAGTACTAGTCTGGGACCAATGAGAGTGGTACATACTATGATGCTGACTTTGGGTCGGTTGAGACTCGTCTAGACCAATGGTACACTCTCTGAGACTGTGATACTGGCCTGGGACCAGTGGTGGGAATGGTACTTACTATGAAGCTGACTTTGGGTCGGCTGAGACTAGTCTGGGACCAGTGGTAGGCACCCTGAGACTGACTTTGAGTTAGTGGAGGATGATACTAGTCTGGGACTAGTGGAGTTGTACTCACTATGACGCTGACTTCGGGTTGGTTGAGACTGGACTGGGACCAGTCGTACATACTCTTAGAATAACTTTGAGTCAGTATGATACATCCTCGGTCATTTCTTCTTCTTCATAATTTAGACAAAAGCATAGCAGAACAGAACAATACAAGATCAGAGCAGAATAGAGCAGAACAGTATAGATCAGTACAGGGCAGAACAAGACAAAGTAGAACAGGAAGAATAGGGCAGAGCAGGGTAAGGGTCAGGCTATACAAGGTAGTTCATTTGATGGATGAATAGTAATGACCGATAGATAGATTGCAGATGAAGTTCTCCCTAGTTGAGAGGGAGTGTTAAAATTGGAAACCAGGGAAAACATTTATGTGGGTCATATTATTCATGGCTGATAATATTTTTATTAGATTCCTCTCATTGAGAGGTGTAGTATTGATATAAATATCATCTGATTTCGATAAGTATTCATGGAGATATGAATTTATTTTCATTATGGAATTATTATCAAGCCGACCTACAACTCATGTAGGCTCAGAAGCCCAACAATCGCATCTATTCAAACACCAACGTTGTGTATAAATATAGGAGGAATTTTCCTCATTTTGACTCACTCGTCTCATCACACCTGTCTCTCTCTACTGCACAGAAAAGAGTCTCTTCTCTACTACGCAGAAATGGGACTCTCTCTCACACATGTGAAGATGGAAGCTGCTGAAACTGAAGCTGCAACTGCAGAAGTAAAGTTTTACATGCATGGACTATAAGATATCCTCATCTAAACTATGTTGTAGGTTCATTTAAACCTCCTCTGAAAGCCACAACTTTTGGTGGTGGAATGAAGTCAATCCGACGAACAGTTTGACAGATATCGACTACCCTAGTTTGAAGTCGGAAACTACTGAAACTGAAGCTACAACTGCAGAAGTAAAGATTGACCTACGTGGACTAGAATATCTCCTCTTTGGAACTATGCTATAGGCCCATCTATATCTCCTCTAAAAGCCGCAACTTTTGGTGGTGGAATGAAGTCAATTCGATGAACGGTTTGTGAGATATCATTTGCCCTAGTTTGATAATGAAGTTGCTAATACTGATGTTGCTGATCTAGGGTTTACTACTGCTGATATGAATCAGATTTATTGTACTATTTCTCTTTGCTGAATTATTGAAGATAAAAGAAGATTTTATCAAATGGTTTCCCCACACATTATGAGGTTTGTCCCTGGCTAGCCGCCACATCTTGTGTCTCTTGTCTTGGCTTGTTTTCTGTCGATCGTTTAATGTTTTATCTGCACTTTACTTTATGTACCCGTGATTGCTAATCTGTGGAATATAATAAGGAAAATAAGTAAACTATTATAAGCATAGAACATACCATAATTTAACACACTTGTATGGCCAAGAGAGCATAGAGACCTTCTCGAGGAGTTGGGTTATCATGGTAGATCATTTGGAAAATGAATAGATGCCTTTCGACTAGTCAGACATCTTGGTTCTTCAGGTGAAAGAGCATGTGTTAAATTCCCAAAATCTTCCTAAGGATGGACAAACAAGAATCTATATGTCAGCGTACCTACTAGATGCAATCTAGGCCCAACAATAGTTCTATGGCATGGGTTGGACATGGAAACCATCAGAGGAAGTTGTGAACGTTTATTGGAAGTTTCTCTCTAAGTGTAGCTACTGAGGAATCATGGCAAGGTTGTCTGACCACTTCATCGCCCCATTATACAAGATGATATTTGAACAGGATACACCTTGCATGTCCCAGGAAGTGACACAAGCATTTCTTAACATTGCAGATTGGTATGCCTCACTTGGTGGCACCTTCATTAGGATATTTGGCACGAAGAAGCCTTCGCATGAGCTACCGGGGTTTGCCATGGAGAAGCTGATCATGCAAGTGGTTCCATACCACATCTCCACAGGGTTATCAATAGGACTGCACAAGAGGAGGAAGGAACCATGGCCTACTCTTCATTTATGGATTGGGTTATACGGGATCCGTTGTTGCGGGAAATTCTCCCCTAAGGTTCTTGGGTGAAACCTTAGCAGACGGAAGATTATCGAAGTTAAGAAACACACACACATACAACGTTTATGCTATAAATAACTACCTCTAGGGTGAGAGGGGCATACCTGATGTCCTACGTTTGGGTAGTTACTCAAGGGTGCAAACCCTTCTTCACGTCCCTTCCGCTCCTTGGTCCTGTAAAAACCACAATTCCACAAACTACAACAGTATATGGACAAGATTTTACATAAAAAGTGATCTTTATGTTATATGAAAAGATGAGTTAGTTACAAACTTATAAGCATCTATTCAAGTATGAACTTCACATATAAATATCATTAACACAAAGAAAAGAGCGTTTCGGGAACAAGACGTGTTTCTTTATTAGATAAATAAAATAATATGAAACAAGAGCAATATCACTTGAATCCGCTTCTGCAGGCTCCAAGCTCAGCCTCCTTCTGGATCCGTCCCGCCTCAAGCCACTAGTAGGTCACCTTCCATTACTCTCTCCAAGATGTGATGGGAAAAAATGAACATCCAAACATAAAGGAAACAAGGGTTTCCTATACAAGATGGGGGAAGTGCAGAAGGCACAAGGGTCTTCAGACCTGATCAGGGGGATAGAAAATCAGTATAATAACTTTGATAAAAAATTTCTCCTCCTTAGGCCTTCCCCATGATGTCTTTTTATACCAACTCCAAGGTAGTTTTTTAGTTAGGAATTGGTTGGGGACAGTTGAGGCCACGGGCACTAACAGGTGATCAGCAGGTGAAACCCGCGATCTCCGCTCGAAAATAAGGAATTTTTATATTTTTTAAGTGTTTTAATACATATACGCGGGTTAGGTATGTATGAACCCGCGTATACACGCGTTTAACTCAGGGCAATGTCGCGTACAGGGAATAAAACACTGTTTTTTTAGATATATGACCAGGTCTGGAAGGAGGGGTTGCCCTAGGCCATGGCTGAAGCATCACAAACCATACTGGTGAGATTTGGAGCTATAACAGTGAAAGTTCATGCATACGTATATGCTTCTTTTGTTTCGTGATTCTGCATGTATATGCTACTTCGATAAGATGAACTAGTGTATACTTCTTAAACCATTCTCTTTCTTCAATTTCTTTATTCTGATATGTAGTCCTTTGTTCCTTCATCCTATTCTTTTGTACCATTACTTTGTTCCCTCTGAATATGATTCATTTGAACAACCCTGCATTTTGTCACATATGTAAAGACAACTGCCATGCATTCTGTCACATTTGATATCTCTCCTGTAGATTCATATAGTTACATAGATTCATATAGTTACCATATACAAGTGAGTTGTTCTGCTACAAGTGGGTTTCCATCAGGTACAACACATGCATCATAATGCCAACAAAGAGTTCAAGTGGTGTTACATTTGCTTTACTCCAAAATTGGATGCATTTTTCTTGTGAATAAGTTATACAGATACATGGTGTGGATGTGGTTACTTAGTTAATGTATCCAACCTATGGAGGTGGAATAATGTGGTGATGACACATAGGCATAGGATTTCCCTGTGTCAACAGCAGAGATAATTTCATTTTCATAGCATGACAGAGAGATTTTTGGTCATGTTTAGATTGAGTATTATTATCTAGATTTAACATTGGAAAAAAGAGTTATGTTTTGGAATGTGCCATTAGAAAGGCAATGCAAAACAAAAAAAGTGTGGATCCTATGAGTGGTGTTGAACCTCAAAATCAATGAGTTATGCATGAAAAATGTAGTAAGTACACTTGCATACATAATGAACACCTATGGATATGTGTGTATGTAGGCTTTAAGATACCATTGAAAGTTGACATGTGTGCATATATGATCTAGGATACCATTGAAAGTTTCGTTGGAAGTACATTGTGAGAAGGCATATTGTCATGATTTGAAGAAATGATTAAGAAAAACTTAAATGGATTACTAAGATATAGTTGTGCATGAGTGGATCTCATCTGGGATGTTTTAGTTATAGTAGCAAGAATTATGACTTTCAAGAGACTTGGGAAATGTGGATATTTCCTATCAACATTGTTTTCAAGGTAATGTTTGCCTTGGAATGGTTAAGGAATAAATATCTATGAGAGAGAGTGGTTTGGAATTGTCATTACCTAAATATCCTTGAAATAATTCATCCTTGGATGAATAATGTGGCTATGCTAAATATTTCCTTGAATATGGAAATTCTGGTAAATGACAAAGGGGCATAAATGGTTGAAGTTGGTTATACTAGCTATGAGAAATATAGTCCTTGTATTGGGTGTGCAAAATGGAAAGGCTCAATTTAGAGGGCCTTGGTTTTAGATCTACAATAGGTGACTTGAAGGGATAAGGATAAGGGATGTTGTAGAGAATGGATGATCCAGGTGGATGTTGGTGGCCACCCACCTATCCCATTTGGACCCCCGCAACTGTCTCTTTCAGTTTTTCAGTTTCCTTAATTGTAGCACAACTTACTAATTTTAGCAATTTTTCGGGTCCTGAACTTCCGGAGTCGTTTTGAGGCCCTAAACAACGTTTTTTGGGGAATCTGGGGGCAACATGGGGCCATGGAATGGACCGATGTTTCTCGTTCCAACAATGATAGTTCTCGAATAGATCTTTCTAACGAGCTATCATACGTGTCAAACGGAGATCGTATGCCAAAGTTACGACCCCGGGAAATTGATGTAC
>APFE030826870.1:0-25842 GCA_000404065.3 Pinus taeda | reverse complement strand
GCGAGACTTTGGATCTGCAAATCCGAAGCCCAAAGGACAAAGCCAATGCGGGGTGACCCAAGACAACCCGTCGAAGCCGCAAGAAAAGAAAAACACCACAAAGCTGAAGAAGGACACAAGAAAGTGGTGTGAGTTCCACAAGAGTCCCACTCATAACACAAGTGAGTGTCGGACCAAGCAGTTGTTGGTGGCCGAGTTGAAGGCTTCCAAATCAGATGCATGTTCCGACCCTGAGCCAAAACCTGATAAGGGGAATGGCAAAGGGAAGCAGATCATTGATGCGGATCCCAGCACCATTGTTGCCACCACCAAGATCCAGAAGAATGAACTCGAAGATCCAGAGGAGGGGGGGCGTCTTTTTCACTCATAGATGTGGGCGAAGGGTTCGCCGCTGCAACTCACTGTCGACAGTGGCAGCCAAAAGAACCTCATTTCAGCAGAGGTCGTGAAGTGGTTGGGCCTACCGACTACACCACACCCGCAGCTGTACAATATCGGGTGACTTCATGAAGGACGAGATCTCAAAGTTCACCAACAGTGCCACCTTCCCTACAACATCAAACCCTTCACAAATGAGGTATTGTGTGATGTTACACCTATGGATATTTGTGATGTATTATTAGGCCAACTATACTTGTGGAGGCGACATGTTGTGTATGAGTCAAGGCCTCACGTTGTCATTTTTTCTTTGGGTGATTCATTATACAGGATACTGGAGGTAGCCCCACCTACTGCCACCTCTTTGATCACTACTAAGAAAGGTAGCAAGCTCATCTCACAGACTAGGAAATTTATTTTCCGTTTGGTTCGCTCCCAAATTAAGGGGAAGATCGTTGCTACATCCATGACCCTTGCCAAGGGTTCCTCCATGAAACAGTAGTAGCAAAGGAATACGATCATGATAGAACACAGGAACAACTTCTCCTCACCCACAGGGGCCCCACACAAGTTTCAGGTGGGCGACAAAGTATGGTTGCATTTGCAAAAAGAACGCCTTACAAGAGCCCATCAGAAGCTCTGACCACGCTGACACGGTCTTTACACCATTACTAAGGCTGTGGGAAATAATGCTTTGGAGCACAACATTCCTCCATTCCTTCGCCTGCACCAAGTGTTCAATGTGTACGGCTCTCGACCATGCTTCCCACCATTACTGGACACATTTGAGATTGCAGAACAACTCACTAGGGATCGAGTTCAGCAAATGGAGGAACTCAACGCAATGGGGACCATTACTTCCTAAGGGGGGAGGAATGATCCAGGTGGATGTTGGTGGCCACCTACCTATCCCATTTGGACCCCCACAACTGTCTCTTTCAGTTTTTCAGTTTCCTAAATTGTAGAACAATTTACTATTTTTAGTAGTTTTCGGGTCCTGAACTTCCGGAGCCGTTTTGAGGCCCTAAATGATGTTTTTGGGAAATTTGGGGGCAACATGGGTCCATGGACTGATGTTGTCATTCCCAAAGTGGTAGTGCTCGGATAGATCTTTCTAACGAGCTATTGTACACGTCAAACATAGATCATATGCCAAAGTTACGACCCCGAGAAATTGATGTACCAATTTACCCAAATGGGGCCCACAATTTTGCATTTCATCTTCTAGGTTAGGTTTTGAGATGTGAAGGGTTTTCCATTCTTTCTCAACAATAAATAGGCCTTCGAGCCTCATTGTAACATAGTCCAAAGGCACGTAGCCACCACATCTCTTCTCAGAGATAAGCTACCATCGCTCTAATTGGTTTATTTCCATTTCTGGTTGTAAGCATATTTCATTATTTTCCATTAATGAAATGAATTATTATTTCCGCTGCATCTTTGTGTATATGGTTATCTCTGTATTTTGTTGCGTTCCTGTTTAAATCCGGATCACAACTAAATTTAAGAAAATAAAATAAAATATTAAAAACTAATAATTTAAATTCGTTCGCTAATGTTAACTTTAGAGATAGTAAATTAATTTCTAGTCAAATGTTAAACTACTTTAAAGTCAATAGCATATTGAATACGTATATTTCTGCATGTGGCAGGGATAGATAAAGCCATTGGAAAATTGTAAATAGTGATTGAAAATAAATGAAAATTTGTTGTAATGAGCATTTCTTTGTGTTACAATTGCTAATAACTTTTCTTACAAATTTTGATTTGAATTATGTTTGTCACATGATGCAGAGGAGAATAAGAGCTTGCTGATTATCAATTGGCCCCAAAATTTTCATTTCAAAATATGTTTTAGTCTTGTTTGGACCGGAATGTGAAATTCTTCGTGAATAACTGTGTATATCAAATGGGTGAAATATAGGCCACAAGAGATGAATAGGTGTTATTTGTAGATTTGAAGATTGATATGACTAGTGGGTGTATGTGGCCTCTAATGTCATCTCAAAGAAAATTATCTCACAAGAAACTCGAAAGAGGGCTTTGAATATTCTTAGCGGTTCAATTGTTTCTAGATGATATGAAAGGTGAGGACAAACAAGGCCATGTGTACCAATCAATGATGAAGGCAAGGGACCCATCTAAGACATGGCAGTGAGTTGAGGTGTCTCATATGATATTTTCTCAAAGAAAACTCAAAAGGATGATATGAATAAATTCTAGGGTATTTTGTTATGAGACGAAGGAGTTTAATGGAGAAATTTTGCTATATATCGTAAAAAGGCCAGTCTTGGGGAAAAAGTTCTCAGAAGAGACTCACGAGACCCTCTTGGAAGAAACTCACAAGGAGAAACCATCAATAACTTCCAATACGAGAAGTACATGAAAACTTAATGGGAAAGATCTCAAAAGAAATGGTTATCGACGGTAATGAGTGGGGTGTGGTTTAAGAATTCTCTAGGAAAGTAAATTCTAAGATGATGTCTTGTGATGGGAAATAATGATGTAAAATCAATCAATAAATGTTATGAAATTTGATGTTCCAACCATGGGTTTTTTGGAATAAAGAGTTTAGAGTATGACAATAGACAATAATTTTTCCACCAACTATTGAATTTCTGCAATGATTTTTCAACCCTTTACACCATTGCAAATTTTGCTTGAATTATTTTCTTGCTCACACAACTTGTAGCCCATTTAAATGCCTTATTGCTTAACAAAATATGTAGTGACTATAAGCTTAATCTATGTGATTAATTTTCCGTCATTAATGCCCAAAGTTCATATACATCAATACAACAAGCATAACATTATAACCAATCTGATAAATTTGCAAAGAGAAGGAAATATAGAGCAAAGCACTTGTGCAGATTTGTCAAAATTAATATTCTGATGAGTGAGTGAAAACTTCCTCGAACATGTCTTCTAAGTAAGTTTTATTAAACCATTCTCCTCTCGAAGATTGAAAGGTTTGTTGCTCGTTTATTTTATACCTGCATTATAAAAAGAAAACAAGTGAAAAAGTAATATAGACTAAACTACTCCTATTACTATTCTAATCTAACAAAGCATATTGAAACTAAGTAAAATCATATTTCCAATAAAGGTATTATATTAGTTTTATTTATGCACATATGTAAATGTAAAAAAATAGTAACAAAAATAAAATGATTAGTAAACTAATAAAAGAAAACTTGAACTTATTATGTACATCTGGTTTCAAACAAATTCAAGAAAATAAGTTTATTTACAAGAATCCTCTCATGAAAAGTTTCCTCAGAGCACGTTGTAAATGAATCATGAAAAAAATATGAACATTTGCTAATTATTGAAGAAGATTCTCAGGAGAAGGTGACAAGCTAGATTGGTATGATATGCTTCAATGTTGGAGCATATATATTATATATATATTTTTTTTTATTTTTTATTTTATTTTTATTTTTTAATTTTAATTCTACTTACATTATTGGTATAAGACAAAAAGGATTTATTCATGACAATTTTCTTTTCTTTTTACAATTAGCAGTTGAAATAATGCCATCTGGGTCAGAACTAACATCTATTTGTGTATAAGTTCAAGATTATGAATGAAATTTGGATCTTGATCATTATAAGAATCATAAATCGAAATGGATTTTTGTAGATTTAAATAATTAAAATAATTAGAAATTTTAGAATGCAATTTTATTGAAACAAATTCTGAATTGGGGTTTTTCTTATTTTGAAATATAGTTTGACTTGAAAAATGAGAATATGAAATAACCATCATCGAAGGGTAAAGTGCTTCGGCATTCTCAATCCTCAAGTCACCGTCATGAATGACTTCAATATCTTCCTTTGTAAAAATTAAATATGAATAAGAAGAATGATCAAATGCAGATTCATAAAATTTCCCAGAGCTATTGGATGAGTAATTACTCAATAATTCATTACTTTGATCAAAACTAGCACGCAACTCATGATTTGTAACATCTCTTTTGTTTTTTGGAAAAAACATATGTAATCAAAGGGACTAGTAAATTATTATCAGTTGAATTAAGATGATGGAAACGGTTAGGGTCTGAATCATAATAATTATTCAAACATATGAGATGAACTTCCTCCCTTTATTTAAAATGATAATTAAAATCGTAATTTGATTCTTGAGTTTTTAATTATGTCTCTTTAATAATATTTGTACCACATTAATCATATTTAACATTATTAGAAATGAATGTTTTATGTTTGACTAAATTTATATTCTCGAAAATGAAGATTTAAATGCATTGAACTATGTGATTGAAAGTGATGGACAAAATTTAGGGGAATATGTTGTAGGAAGCATGTCGTTAAAAGAGTCATTATTGCTGATATTTTCAATTAAAATTGTTGATTGTTTAATTTCTTCTTTAGTAGAATCATCATAGTTTAAAACAACTTCAAGATCAATACTAATTTTAATGGGCGTAAGCATGTGTTACCTAAGATTGTTTAAAAGAGTCATTATTGCTGATATTTTCAATTAAAATTGTTGATTGTTTAATTTCTTCTTTAGTAGAATCATCATAGTTTAAAACAATTTCAAGATCAATACTAATTTTAATGGGTGTAAGCATGTGTTACCTAAGATTGTTGATTAATAATTTATACTTTTTCCAGTTTAAACAAAATCAACAAAAGCTTCCTCAATAGTAGTCAATACATTCATCAAAATAATATTTTCTTGTTCATTGATTTCTTCATTTACAAATGATGAATTAGAACCAGAAACATAATGAGAAAAAGGGATGTGAAAAATGTAATTAGTTTGAGAAATATGATCACCTAAAATAAAAGATGAATCTTGAGTTTCTAATATTATTTCTTCAACAATTATATCAAATATACTAGCATTAGAGAAGTCATCACAATGGTGATCTATTTGATAACTTATAGTCATGCATTACTGAGAACTACAATTTAATAGATCCGAAACTTGATGCTCAATAATATCAAACTCATAAAATTCATTAGAGCCTTCTTTAATATGACAACTTTTATCATCTTTGCTAATATTTTCTAAGTGAGAAACTAATTCATGGTTACCCTCTTTATTACATCTATCAATTATATTATGAACATAAATAGTTTCAAGAGAATCATTAATGGTAGCAGATATATTTTTATCTCCCTTAAATTGTTTATAAACATATTATAGATTATCATATTGAAGAGGTATGCCCGTGTTAATATTTGCTTCAAGAGAACTATCAATAGTAAATTATGTTTTCTGATTCATTGTGATTACTAGAAATACAAGGGGGAGAAGAAACATGTATACACCATCCCATTAATTCAATTTGAGGAGGTAAATCAAGGGATTGAAATTGTAACAATTGAATTTAAATCTAATAAAGAAGTCATCCAAAGACTTGCCTTCAAATATTCAAAGTGCTTCAAGTCGATCACAAAACTTGTCATAATCATAGTCCTAAAAAGCGTGTAGGAACATCTGAGGTGGTGAATTTTAACCAAACATTGACCGATGATATTTTCCAAACTGTAAGACCAAATGAAGCGAAACTTGAATAGTTGGAAAGCTAGAGACGAGGCGCATGCAACAAAGTAACATAAATGAAACTATGAGAAAAGTGAAAATTTCACAAAATAAAACGATCAAAGCAATATATAAGTGATTCAACTAAAATTTACATAGAGGGTCCCCATAATGATTTTGAAAAAATATGGGGGTGTTGTGGCCACAATAGACCCGAAAAATTGCCAAGACAAAGAATTGTGCTTTGAGCCAATAGGATGGGTGAATGACCATTGATATCCATTGTATCAACCACAATTTCCAAGACCTTGATACAATCCATTCAAATAATAAAAGCAAGATTATGCTCACTTTAAACAATCAACTACAATTTTTTATACCAAATATGCATAAATCTTACCTATTTTAGCTTAAAAGTGAATTTGGGTGATTGCATACAGGAATTGAATAATATACTTGAATCCCAATATTTTCTTCGCAATGTTTAATTTTTAGCTCTCATGACAGTAGATGCAATGGAGGTGGGCTCATCCCAGCACACCCTAGGACCTAGTGTGGGCCTAGTTTGTGACTCATGTAATGAGAATTAGAATTTATAACCTCCGGGCTTCGATCTTTTCTTCCTTGTCATGCTTTAACCTGTAGGTTACAAGATTGCATCTTTGTGGTTCAAAATGAGAAGGTCAAGCCATTCATTGATTTGTGTAATTGATCAAGGCACTAAGAAGTGAAGTTAAGTTTGAAAATTACATCACTTATTTAACGAGAAAAAAGTTAATTACAAATGATTTAAATTTCAATCATAGTATCAAGTGAATTTGAGAAAGATTAATTATATTGAGATACGAGTATAAACATACCATATTGAGAATTATGGGATGGAGAAGAACTTTTTTTTACCACACAACACACCCTAAAAATCCAAACACACCCTAAAGATTCAACACATGGTTCAAGTTATAAATATATATATCATTGTCCCCTCATAGGACGATGGAGTGGTTGGTACAATGGGATATTATCCCCTCTGCTCGGTTTCAAATTTCATGGGGGGATATCTTTGGCCCGTTGTGATAAGGTTCAAGGAGAAGGCTCCCCCACCCTCGTGGGTCTCGACTCCTGCTAAGTCCTACATTCCTATTATACCTGGCTTACGAGCTCCCTGATATACTCTTGGTGTTATAGTGATAACCGTTAGATTTGATATTAGGTCTTGCCCATATAACTCCAACAAATTATCAATTCATCATGATAATAATAATAATTATTATCCAATTTTAAGGTCATAGCAAAGCCATACACCAAATTGGTGTATGAGACCCCCTTGTTTGTGGGACAAGGGACCCACCTCCGCGCAACGATTTCAATGCTAAGTCTACAAAGTTATACATACTCTACCCCCTCTAGTTTTGAACGTGTGACCTCTTAAAAAAAATACATACTCTTGACTATTAAACCCTTCATAAATTTTCACCTTGGTTAACATTTAAAATTATATATATATATATAAAATCAACTTACTTTGTCCTTTAAAAATTAAGTTGATCTCAATATTGACGTGCACACTTTAATATTGTTAATATTTCATCCCTAAATTAAAGGAGAAAGGGTAAATATCCCTCAAATTTAACCAGCGGGTGGAGGGGCATTAAAATACAAAAATCGAATTGAATAGAACATTTAAAGTCCGCTTTTATAAATAAAGATTAAAGACGGATCAGAACCAGGCATTTCGCTCCTCTGTGATAAGTTAAACCATTGCAGAAGCATTCCAGCGCTCCGACTTGGCTCTCCGGGAAGGAGTTCAATTCAATTCCCTGCAAGCCATGGTATGTTATCATACAAAAAACTTAAACAATTTGTATCGAGCTATTACGATTTAGGTTAAGTCACGGGAACAAAAAAAAATGACCACTTAAGCAGTGGAGTAAGAAAACATTTATTGGCTGTTACTTTAGAGTTGATATAACGTACTTTGAAATTGTAAATTGGATTACTTTCAACTAGTCAAATTATATTTGACGCTATTAAGAGTTTTTGCAGCTGGTCAGGGTTTCTTGCACTAAAATTCGATCAAATCCATACTGAATTTTGCTATATGTTGTTCGTCGATCAGTAAAATTATAACAGCGAAATAATTCTTTCAGCTCTTTTGGAGATGCATTATGTGTTTCTTTTGATAATAATTTGTTATTTTGTTTTCTGGACTTGTAAGGCTTTTTAGTGAAGTAGGCAAAGATTTTGGAGTTCTGTAGGTTTCAAGTTCGAATCATGCCTCCCGAGAGAAAACGTTGTCTCTGTATCGTTTAGGGGAACTGAGGGTAGATGTGACCTTATTTAGGGTTTATCGTTGCATATGATTATATTCTAGATCTAGTGAAACATGATGTTTTTGATTTGGTGGTCTCTCTGTGTGCAATTTCCTTGTTGAGGCATAAGAACTTTAATTTTTTGGTGACTTCTAAGGTTTCTGAGAAGCAGGTAAATGTTTTGGACTTTTGTCGGTTTCAAACTCGAAGCATGCCTCTTGAGACAAAACATTACTTCTGAATCATTTAGGTGAATTGAGGTTAGATTTGCCCGTATTAGGGTTTTCCAATCTAATAGCTTACTTTTTAATGGACTTGTTTTCATTCTCTGGTGTTGCAAACATTGGTTGAAGAGGTTGCTTGGTTTATAAAACAAACTGCACTCAATTTCCTCTCGTTTAGTTTATATATTTCTACATTTTTGCACGCCTGTTGTGAGGATTGAGATATGAAATTGCAACTAAAATAAGTGGCATCATGTTTTTTTTTTTAACATAAAAAACCCGTTTTATCTATTAACAAACTTATCGTGTTCTATTGAAGCAGTGGTTTCCTGATGAGTTACGAAGTTAACTGTTTTTATTTTTGGTTTAGTTTCTCCGTTATTGTTTCTGATCTCCTAATCTAACTATATTTTTTTTTTTGTTGGGGGGGGGGGGGGGGTTGGGAGAGGCTGGTTAATTGCCCTTTTGATTTTAATCCTTGCAGGATGGAAACCTTTGGCTTAGGAGTTGCATCCAAGGGTCGGGCATCTGTCCTGCCAAAAGAGTCTTGGGACTTGCACTTGGCCTCATCTCCTTGCCTTGGACACACTGCCTAGGCATGGTTAACTATAAGTTACCAACTTACCTCACAACAGCATGACAAATTGGCTGCATTAGCCTGACAGCATTTTCTTGAGGGTATTGGACTCAAGCAGCTGTGAAGCAAGTGCACATGATTTACCACTTGTCCAAGTAATCTGGTGTATTGTTGCTTGAACCATCCTTAACACAATTGGCAGGCTTTTAATATAATAGAGGAGCTGCATTGATTGCCAATGCTTTTTTTCTTATTACCTTTGGTTATAAGTACTCACACATTCATGGTGGAAAGCTTTGAGTAGAATACAAGTAGGTATTGAGATGAGATTTTGTCTTTTCTTGGAGCTAACAAAGTGAGGATTTTATCAGTGATTATGTGGTTCTTTACAATTATATATTTGGAGGCTCTAAGTAGTAAGAATCAAGATATTGGAGGCATCAATTGAATGCATAGAGTGAGGGGATAAAATGCTTGTAATGTGTGTGACAATTGCCCATCTTGATCAGCTATGAATTGTCCACGTCATCTCTAATTGTTGCAAAGGATTGACTATTGAATTAAGATGTTGCAATGGCATAAGCTCAAAATTGATCTTTAATATGAGGTTGTTATGCCCAAATTCTTGAGTTTATGATTTGGAAACTTCCTAGGTAATGACCTTGTTTTGGATAAGCAACAAGAGCACATTTCTACTAATATTTTCAAAATAAAACATAATGGACATTTTACGTCATAAGATTTGTTGTTTTTCAAAATTTTGAACTTCTAACTTGAAGTTGAACTTCAAGAATGATCCCTAGACAAAAGCCATGTAGATATCAATGCAACCTTTCCTAAATAATTCTTTCTTCAAAGCATAGCAAAGGAATTCACTAATTGCAAAAGATCGCTATTGTCTTTTTATGTTCTCTATGGTTAGTGTCCATAGATCACTCAACTTACACCCGTATTCTCTTTTGAGATTATTGTTAAATTTCTCTATTTCCATAACCTTTCTTACTTGCCTTTTCATATAGTGGTCAACGATTGCAATTACTTTGGCCTCCTTAAAACCAATGTGATGATTAGTATTTAGTGAATGTCCTACCAAAGCTGATATATCCTTGCAATTGTGGTAATATTAGACATGATGAGCTAATTTTATTAATGTCCAATAAATGACCATAAAAAAGTCAATGGATTGCTAACTTGCTAAGTACATCAATAAGGGAATACAAAGTGGGAGCACAAATTGCATCTCCTAGAACAACATGCTAAATTCAAATCTATCCCATGTTGAGGAGAGCCAAACTCCGAAACCTAATAGCATGGATAAATAGAGAGACAATTTAGCTATGTGCAAATACCGTGGAGAATTGAAGGTTAACAACAGTGAATCTTTAGGGGGTATGTCTTGCTAGGGGGCTTGATCAACATCCCTTGATGCTATCTTTCCTATTTTTTGAGGCTAGACAAAATAAACTCTTGATAGATGATTGGTTGAAGGTTTTGCAAGAGTAGGAAAAATAGTATAAGGTATGTTGCAATGTTTGGATGCAAGATCCAATGATTGAGCCCTGGAAGCAGCATCTTGACTGCTAGTGCGATGTGAGCTATCCGGGGATTTGAGGAATATGTTTGTAAGGATCTTGTTGGTTGAGCATGGAGGGCTTCCGAAGGTCTCACAAATTTGATGATTGTTGTAGTGCCATTGTTCGTTTGCCTCTTGGTTCCTTTGTTTGCTAGAAGCACCAAGAAGAAATTTGTAATTGTCTAGATGAGGTTTGGTTTGGCTTCGAGTGGGTGGAGTGAGTCAAATCTAGATGCAAGTGGTTCCAAAGAGTGCAAAGCATTTGTAGTCTAGTTAACAAAAGAAATGGATATAGAGTTATGGGACTCCCTAAAAAGGCAATAAAGTAGTTTTCTAATCTCATAGTAGATGTGGCTCTTGAAGATGGCTTGCTCCTTTGTTCCAGTGCCAAGAAGATGGTAGAGTTGGTAGATCATATCCCTTTGGGTGATGTAGTGGTTGATTTTGACTTGAAGATGATGACAACCAACTTGAAATTGATTCAATGGAATTTAGAGAGCATGCATCCAGTGGTGAAGCATGTACGGGGGTTGAAAAATAAGGCCATCTTGTGCTCCAAAAAGTACTTTGTGTAGAAGGCCATCTTGGGGCTTAGTTTGTCTAATGAATTAACCTAAATAACTAGGGTAAATTGTCTGATGATGCTCTCTTTGGTGATCTAATCAATAGGAGTTGATTGGGACTCGGGAGTCGGGAGTGTTAATAAAGTATCCAAGCGGATCGAGGTGGTTAATTGATATACTAACTAGTTGAAGAAGACAGGTGGTTTTCCACAAACTAGAACTGAGCTCGACTAGAAGTATTGGTTGTGCCCATGGCCTTCAAGTAGTAGGTGAGATACGTGTAATGGTCCTTTCCCATTTTAGAGTCCACATACCCAAATTTGATGCAAAAGGAAAACTGATCCAAAGATAGTTTTAATTTTGATGGGGTGGGGCACAAACTCTACTTGAATAATGGCTCAGGGAACAATCCTCTTGCCTTTGATGATGCGATGAAGCATGAGAACATGGACTCTCTTTGTCACGACCCAACTTGACTCCATCAAGTAGTGTCCCTAAACCCATGAAGTCTAGAGAATTGTGTCTAATGTGGCTGTTCACAAGGTCCAATTTGGAATGAATTCCTGAAAATGACTTTGAAAACACTAATGCTCAAGAAAGTGGGGGATTCATAGCCCTTGTTAATCCAAGGTTGGAGTGCTTTCCTCAAACTAAATATGGGCCCATAAAATTGAACAACTAGGGAAGTGCAAGTAGTGATGATCTTGACCTGCTCCCCTTGGAAATAGAAATGGTAGTTTAATAATATGTGTATTGACTTGTTGAAGGTCATAATGACCATTAATTGATAAAGATCACAAAAGTTGGATAAGTCATCAAGGTGTTTTTATAACCCCTTAAAGGTGGAGGACAAGACAACCACATCGTTTGCAAACAGGATGATCGAGGTTAAAACCTGGGGAAGAAGGCACAATTGGCCTAGCTAGATATGTGTGTGGAGAAAAGACTCCAGCTTACCAATGTAAATCTTGAACAATGTAGGTGAGAGAGGGCAACCCTACTTCACCCTAGTGGTGCTCCTAATGAAGTTTGAAACTTTGTGAGTTGTGCAAATCTGGTTGAGGATGGCGGTGATAAGAAGTTTGAGATAGCAATGTATTTAAGCCTCTAGAACAATGCTTTTCTTGGGATCGAGTAAAGCACCTTTAGGAAGTCGACAAAGTAGCGAGACACTTTTGAAGAGCAATGTCTTGCCTCCTTAATGATTGCTCCTAGTGTAAGATATCATCAATGGTTTGGGTTTGGCTCAAAGATGTCTCCACTCAAGCTCCTTGGATAACTAGAGGTGGAGGGCAATTACATAGAGCTTAGAAATTGTGGCTTGCCATGAATGTTTGACAATTGTTCAAATTGGAGTTTGCTATGGATTTTTGGATTGAGTGAATAGTTTGGTGGAAAAACTTGAGCAAAGCACATGGCTAAACAAGTCATTGATGTAATCAAGAAGTTTTAGTCTACCATGTTTGAAATGCTTAGCTTGGGACTTCTTATCTATGACTATACCGGTGTTCATCTCCCATATATCCTCAATGTCAATGTAAAGGAACATTGTTTTGGAAAATAGGGTATTCCATATTAGATGAACACCTTCAGTAACCACTCACACAACCAGATCAAAGATCATAATGCTAATATTTTTACCTGGTTAAAACCTTCTAAGAGGGAAACAATCCATGACCCCGGTCAACGTGGCCACTTGAGGCAATTTTAGTAGTTTAAAATAATTTTTTACATAAGAGATTTATCACAATTAATCATCAACCATGACCCTTTGCGATCTTTAAATAGAGATGATGGACCAATTAGAGGTTAAGCCACAGATCAATAGTTGCTATTGAGGAGAATATGAGCCGTCAGATTACTCTATGTCTAAAGCATGTCATTATTGTTGAATTACAATGCAAATAATGCATACTAAAGAAGCACACTTTTACTTGATAGACACATAGACCAAGTTGAACTTAACTAACTTGTAAGTGTCCAAATAGCGTATCATTCCCCCTTAAGAACAACTTGGGACATGATTGAAGGATTTACAAAGGTGATACAATAGGAGAAGGAAGGAGGCATCAAACCCTATAAGCATGTACCAAGGTGTTTGCGATATGTTGTTTAAGGCTTGTTTATATTGAGCCTCTTGCTTTTGGTGTTGTAGCTTTTGTGATGATTCAAAGATGCATTGTTTTTGGTGTTATAACTTCCATCCATCTCAGTGATATTTGGGCATGGGGTTCAACTTCTTTGCCACTTTGTTCATGACTATATTTGGTCCTTTTGTTTCTTGCTATAGTCGTACTACTCTAATATCTTTTTCACCAATTTATTCTACCATGTACCTCTATATTGGGTACTTTTTTTGGTTCCATGTAGACCCATTGATTCTCATGCAATTGCCTTGATGAATATTATTTCTCATGGTGGTGATTTGCAACAACCTTAGTTATTGGTTTTGTTTTCTATGACTCTTTACCTTGTTTTTCCTTTGAATGTTGCTGCTTCCTTTTTATGCTCTTCTTGGGGTGTGCCTTTGGTGCTTTTGTTGGATCTTCTTTCAATTGATTCTTAGACTCTTTGTTTGATGCGTTAATTGGTTTTATAGTTAATTTCCTCAAAATGACTTTTTCAGGTGTCTCCTTGGGACCTTCTTGTTTAAGAAGAGAAATTTTCCACAATGTATTTCTTTTTTTCATACCACAACTTCATAAATTTATTTCACACTAATATTGAGTATAACCTATGTTGCACAAGTTTATGGTACGCGGGTACTTTCGATACAGGGGAACGAGTATCCGGTATGGCTAGAAGTATTGCCCAAATTGACAGGAAACGTCAAATTGGGAGCGGCAATAATATAATATATTAAAATTTAATATATAATTTAAAAAATAAAAATAATAGCGATTATTTATTTTCATCTAAAACTTGCCAATCAAATTCCATCTTGCAAAGAAAGTATGTAAAACGAAAAAAAAATCAAAATATTAACTTCATCAACAATTTCTCAATCAAATTCTTTCCAAGCAAAGAAACATGCAAAACTCCCAAACCAAAAAAAGGTTGTTATTACTCGATTATTAGGTGCTTTCATGCAACGCTATATGTTAAGTCATTGGTTCAATTCTTCACCCTTAATGTAACCTCACCAATATTATATATATTACATCTATTTATAATAGAGATAAGAAAACATAAAATATATATTAATAGTAATTATAAAAAATTATGACGCTGCTGCTGCCGCCTGCAACTGTTTGAAGACCCCTGCACGCGATTCCTCCTGTGCCTTCTTTGGATCGTTCCACAACTGCTCAGGTGGCTCCTCCACAGGCGCCACCGGAGGAGGCAGCTCAACAACAAGCATTCTCTGCGTTGATAAAATCCTTACCGCCCCAACGTGCTCGCCCTGCGATTTCCAAGTTTGTAAAAAAAATCGAGGGGCTTCAGGTAGTCTCTCTACCCCCTATTTTGCCAAGAATGGCTGCTCTTGCTCTGGCGGAAAAGGGACTGATAGGGCAATTTACAGGCCTTTGGCCCTCACCAAAAACTGTTCAGAGGTGGGTGGAAAGGAATTGGGCAGATAAAATTCAAGGGAAAATTTCCATCAAATTTTGCAAGAAGGGATACTTCACTTTTCATTTTGAGACAAAGGAAGACAAGGATCTGATATTCCGCAATGGCCCTTACTTCATGGGCTCCAGAGGTTTGTACTTAAACAAATGGACGCCGGACTTCGACCCGGAGCTTGACATCCCTAATGCGGTTCCAGTTTGGGTTTGTCTCCCTCACCTCCCTTTGCACTGCTGGGGAGATGAGTCAGTGCGCGCCATTGGAAATGCGGTCGGAAAATACATTGATTGGAGCGAGCCAAGAGACAATATGTAGGCATATGCCCGTATATGTGTCGAGGTCGACCTGGGCAAAGGTCTTTCAGAAGCCATCAAGCTCAAAGTCGATGACTGGTCGCACATTCAGCAACTCGATTATGAGCAGATCCCGTTCAAGTGTAAGGTATGTCACGAGTACGGTCATTTTGCTAATCGTTGTTCAAAGCTTTCTAATGTTGATAATAATTCGCAAGAAGAGCACTGGGAAGTGGTCAAAAAGAAAAAAACAGCCCCTGGTCACAAACTGCCCAATGAAGCAGGACCTTCCATTCATCCCCCTCCCATCTCTCTTATCTCCTCCCCCCTGCCCTCGTCCCCTCTACCTTCTTCCCCTCATCCGCCTCAATCTTCTGATCAGTTGAAACCACTTCCCTCTCCTCCCTCCTCCAACCCTATCCACGTCCTCTCCCTCCTCGAAGATGACCCCGCTCCTATGAACCCCTCCGAGCCCCCCTCTTCCCCCCCATTCCATGACCATTCCCTCCCACCTTCTATCAGATCCTCTCCCTCCTAGAATTACTCGTAGCAACTCCAAAGATCAGGGATCCTCTCTTGATGGTCAAAAGAAGCCGGGAAGAAAGACTTCCAAACAACATAGGGATGAGAACGCACAAAAAGATATAGCTCTAGGACTTCAGAATCCTATAGAATCTTACATTCAGGGCACAAAAGATCAAGAAACAACAAGCAAAGACAAGGGAGGGAGAGCACCTCCTCGTATCACAGTTTTGAAATGATTAAAATCCTTTCATGGAACAACAGGGGACTCGGGCACCCATCCAAAACCAACGCCCTAAAGGATCTTATAAATCAAGAACATCCATCCATCATCTTATTACAGGAAACAAAACAGAGAGAGTCAGAAATCAACAAGATCATTGATCGTTATAAGTGTTATAAAGGAAGTACTTGTGAAGCCAGAGGAGCCTCTGGCGGGATTACTACCATTTGGAGCCAAGAAGAATGGAACAGTGAGGCTGAACTAATAGAATAGCATTGGACAAAGACAGTGCTGAGGAACAACTTGAGCAAACAACAGGTTGTTATTTTTAATGTCTACGCCCCTAATCACTACAGGGACAAAGAAGTTTGCTGGGATTCACTCAACAAGAACATAATGGAAGAAGACAATAGCAACATCATTATAGGAGGCGATTTCAATTTAATTTTACATGCCAATGAAAAGTGTGGGGGAAGCTTTATGCCAGACCCATTTAGAGATCAGTTGGAAAACATAATACAAAACGGTGATATGATAGATATCATCCCAAAAAACCGAAAATACACTTGGAGCAATCGCAGATTGGGTAGCAGTGATATAATGGAGAGACTGGATCGGTTTCTGGTCAATATCTCCCTTCTCTCCTCTTTCTCAGTTGTCAACGCCTCCATTTTGCCTTTTGCGGTCTCAAATCACTATCCAATCACTTTAGCTATGGATATGCACTGCCCTCTTGGGCCTCTTCCATTCAAATATAACCACATATGGAGCGATTACCAAGAATATTATTCAGCAAACCTGGGGTCAACATATTGAAGGATCTACAGGCTTTATATGGGAGAACAAGTTGAAAAATGTGAAAAAAGCGCTAAAAAATTGGGCCAAAACACAGTACAATGAGCCAGAGGAAAAAAAACGAGAGCTGAAATCCAAAATTGAAGACCTCCAATGCGTAATAAAAAATCAAGAGTTCCGCCAGAATGACAAGATTCAAGAAGAAAAACTATACACTCAATTATGCAGCATCAAAAGAGAGGAGGAGGAAAAATGGCGGATAAAATCTAGGCAAACCTGGTTGAAAAGCGGAGATAAGAATACCTCCTTCTTTCACAAGCAAGCCACTGTTCGACAAATCAAAAACAACATAACAGCCATTGTAGACAATGCAGGGACTTAACGCACTGATCAAACAAACATCAAAGGGGCTGCCACAGATCATTTCAAAGAGCTCCTAACTGAAACAGGGGAGGAAGAACTCTTTGATGACCTCCTGCAGCACTTGCCAATCAAAGTCACAACAGATTTAAACAAAAATTTGACAGAAGAGATAAAAGAGGAAGAAATTCAGGAAGCTATTTGGAGCCTTCAGCCCAACAAGGCACCTGGACTGGATGGATTCTCAATATGCTTTTATAGAGAATATTGGGACCTGATAAAAAAGGATCTCATTAAATACTTCAAGTGGATTCAGAGAAAAGGCAAAATAGGAGGCTATACAAACTCTACTCATCTGGCCCTCATTCCAAAGGAGAACCGCCCTTCCAATTTCTCCCGTTTCAGGCCAATATCATTATGCAACTCTTCCTACAAAATCTTCACTAAAATCCTAGCCTCACGTCTCAAACCTCTCTTATTGATGTTAATCTCTGAAAATCAAGGAGGCTTTATGGCTAGTAGACAAATCTCAGACTCTATTCTCTTGGTCCAGGAAGCCATACATTCAAGCCATTCATGGAATGAAAAGGGCTTTATTTTGAAATTAGACTTGGCCAATACCTTTGACAGGGTAAGGCATTCTTTCCTTTTTGCGGTTCTCCAGAAAATGGGCTTCTCCCCCTCCTTTCTTAATATCATAAGGCCCTGTATCTCTGGCCCATGGATTGCTCCCCTTATCAATGGTAGACCTGGACCCTCCTTTCAATCCTCAAGAGGATTAAGACAAGGCTGCCCCTTATCTCCATATCTCTTTATATTAATGGCATAATCATTCAGTTGTGCGTTTGACCATAAGAGGCAGGTAGGCCTCATCACTGGCATTAAGTTTGAAGATGGCATAAAAAATATCAACCACTCCCAGTTTGCTGACGATACTCTGCTGTTGGGTGGGGCGACCACAATTATAGCTCGAAGATTCAAATCCTTGCTAGATAAATTGATGAGATACTCAGGGGACCAGATTAATCATCTCAAAAGCTGTATCTACGGATGGAACGCTTCAGCTCAAACGATTCAAAGCATTGCCAACATTTTTGGTGTCCCTTGTAAGATAAACTAGGACTATTTCAGTTACCTGGGAATGCCGGTGAGTAAAGGGAATGCAAGGGTAGATGTTTGGGATCTAACCTTAGACAAAATGAAAATGAAAGTTTAGAAGTGGGGAACTTCTTGGCTTAATCCAGCTGGGCGTCTGGTGCTTCTCAAATCGGGCTTGTCCTCTCTTCCCCTCTATCAATTTTCCCTGGCTTAAGCTCTAGCGTCCTTTCTTCACAAAATGGACAGTCTTCTCAGATTCTTTCTGTGGCAGGGAGGGAAGAATGAGAAGAAAAAATTCAACCTGGTGGGGTGGAAACAGGTCACCCAAAGCCAAGAGAAAGGAGGCCTTGGCATTAGATCCCCAACTCTCATGAATTCAGCCTTTGGTGGAAAGTTAATTTGGAGACTTATGGAAAACCAAACAGCCTGTTGGAAAAAAGTCTTAGAGGCAAAATACCTCAATCAACCAAGACGGTACCTGCTTACGACAAAGATCCCCAACAGAAATTGCACAAAGATTTGGAAGCTTTGTAAAAAGGCCATTACATTCATGGCGCAAAACGTTTCCAAGGTGCCAAAAGGAGGTATGAATGTCAACATCGGCTCTGATAAGATCATGGGAAACCCGCCACTCAACAACCTCCCAGGTATGGATCCCATAATTCTTTTCCTCCAAAGCAAAGGTATATATAATTGAGGCCAAATATCTCACTGGGATGCAATATCCCATGCTTGGACGCGATGGGAATTTCCTCCCATCCCTCGTTGTATCAAAGGCAGTTTTGACAATTTTTGCACTCATATGCACAATATTTCTCCCACCTTTAAAAACGATAAGGATGAATTTAGATGGGATCCTACAGGAACCAGTTACTCAATTAAAGCAGGCTATGATTACTTAAACAACAAGGAACACCCAGCGCCAGCATGGATACACTGGAAGACATTAAAGAAAGCAGAAGCTATTCCAAAGGTCAAATTCTTCATGTGGACTCTCCTGAAAGGGAAAACTCTCACTGCAGAGAACCTCAAAAAAAGAGGTATTGTTGGACCCTCCAGATGCCCTAACTGCAAAGAAGCAGAGGAGTCTATACAACATCTTTTTTGTCTCATGTCCTTACGCAGTCTCATGTTGGAACAACATCAACCCTTCAGCGCCTCCCATTTGGAATCCTCAGCACTCCATTGACGAAACTCTAAGTAACTGGAAAAGAAATTACCCTTGGCAATCCATGAAGCATAATCCAGCCAAGAGAGTGTGGGATGCCATACCATTTGCTCTTTTGTGGAGGATCTGGATTGCTTGGAACAACATGTTATTTAGAGACAAAGAGACTTCGATCAGGCACCTTTATATCAAGGCAAAAAGTCTGGTGATCGAAACTATTGCTTCCAAGATTACCAAAAAAATTGATATCACTAGTCTATGGACTGAGGAAGAGACTTCATAAGAAATTTACTCGACAAGATCAGTATCCCTCCAACAGTGAAAGCCTACAGTAACCTGGGCAACACAATCAGTCACAGTTGGAAAATTCGCTTACAGTAGGACGAATTCAGCAATTGGCTTCACACCATTAACTCCCACTCCTTATTTTTTGACGGAGCTTCCAAATCTAACCCGGGAGCTGCGGGAGCAGGGGGCATTATCTACACCCCTTCAGGCGATCCACTAATCTCCTATGAATGGGGATTGGGAATCCTCTCAAATAACAGGGCCGAAGCCCTGGCCCTCTATCAAGGCTTGTTTCAGTTGCAGGCCCAGGGGATCAAAAAAGCTTTCATCTTTGGCGACTCTGCCATCATAATTAATTTAATGAACAACAGGCGGCAAGCTTCTAGCATTTTCCTGCAGCAAACCATTAGTCGATGCAAAGCCCTGATATCTCATGATCAGGAGTTCCATTTTTATCACATCCTTTGCTCCATTAATCGAGAAGCTGACAAAAGGGCCAGTCAAGCCTGCTCTCGGCCCAAAGGAAGCATTCTATGCAACAACGAGGACCTTCACCAATTCATCCCTTGATTTCAATGATTGTTTTTCACTGTCTTTTTCCAATGAACTACGCTTCTGCAAAAAAGTACCCTGATCAAATCCACAGTAAATCTGATGCAAACTGCCGCAAGTTGCAAAAAATCCATTCGTATCTATTTACAGGATATGCTGTTCTTCTGAACCCAAGCTACTGCTGCGATATCCGTGATCGACCATGCCTCTTTCACGTGATCCGGTACTCCATTGAACTCTGTCCGCCGATTATTTATTTCAAGGAGCCTTCCCTTCACCTGCAAGCCCCAATCTTCATGTTCTTTGATCTCTCTGCCCCCTCCTCAGTGGCTATTAGTCGGCTCTCGAGCTCTCTTACTGATCACGCCTTTTCTCTCGGGTTCCCTTATGCCCGATCCCTTCTCCCTGCTGTGATAAGATCCGCCTCTTCGATTCTCTGTATTTCTGTTTTGGTCATTAATGCTTTCTATTGTCTTGACTTAGCCCCTGAATCCAAGTCTGTTACCATCTTCTCTCTTGTTCCCAGTGTCGCTGCAACAGCTTTTGTGACTCTTCCAGTGTTGCTCTAGGCCAATTTTGCAGCTCTTTGGATGGATCGTAGTGAAGACTGCCTCCATTGTCGTGATCTTCAAGCTAAACTTGAATAAGTCAGAATGCACCAGCGCCTTCTGGACGAAAAAATCGATGCTGCTACAAAGATTATCACTGCCAAATATGAGGCCGATCTCAACCTCTTCCTTCACCGCATCTCTTCCTTGCAGGAACAATTTAACGCGCTAACAAATACTTGTGCGCACATTTAGGAGTCCGTTGAGATTCTCAAGTTTATGATGGACAAGCTTAACGCCCCAAGTACCAGTTCCTCTAGTGTAAAAGTTGCAGCAGCTGACAGCCACCTGGAGGACTCTACTGCTTGGCAGATCAGTTATATAAGTATAGACTAGATGTATTGTAAAGTCAGTTTGTTCCTGTCTCAATTTATCAGAATTTACACTTGTGCTAGAATCTTTCATTCGGTTTATAAAAGCATTCCAGCGGAATGTCTCATTGTAATTCAGCGACAAGCTCATACTGTGAGCTCTTCTAATGGAACACTGGAGCTTAGTCTCCCCTTTCTTTTTTGAATACATCTAGCAACCGACTTTGTGAATTTTTTTTTTATAAAAAATTAAAACAATAGAGTTTAAATCCAACATTATTTTAAAAAGAGTTTGTATAATAAAATTATAAATTTCCAAGTTAATATATATATATATATTTTTTAACGGAAACGAATATGATATTTTATTGAAACTGTTGGAAAATGAGAGGGGCTTTGCCGTAGCAGCCCGGATTACATTCTGCTTACACTTTTAGAGCAACTGCTAATACTGAACCGTTATGGAGGTGTTTCTATAGTTCTGGCCTCATTGATGAACAACCACCCTCTGTCCAAAGTGCTCCCTCTGTTTGCCATCAAGTCCGCTTCGTTGTTTGAAGTTCTGAGAATATGGAAGACTTTGTATGATGCAAAGAATGCGAGGACTCTTTTCAGTCTTTCCAGAGTTCTGTTGAGGTCAGCATTTCTGAAGAGCTCTCCAGCGATCAGCTTCTTTATGAGGATCACCGAGTCTCCAGAAATCTGGATATCCTTAATTCCTTTTTCTCTGGCGATTTGACAGGCTTTAAGAAGGCTGAGCAATTCAGCTTGGTTGTTAGTCTTCACACCGAGACTCCAGAAGAAAGAATCTTTGGAACGCCCTTCAGGAGAGAAGATGATACCGCCGGCGCCCGAGGGGCCGGGGTTTCCTTTAGAAGCCCCGTCAAAGAATATTGTGAACAGGTTTTGAGCTCTCCACCAAGCCTGAAATGATTCATCTGCGTCTCTCTTCTTCCAGGCAGGGAGCTCTAACTTAGGGGAAAGGAGGATTTTCCTGGTTTGCAGATCAAACTTACCAATCCATCGCTTCTCTATCTGCTGGAGAAATGCATCCTTTTTAAAATACTGTTGCTGCACCGTTTCAAGTAGCAGAGATCTAGCCTTAGCTGCTACTTGCAGGGGAGTTAGATGGTAATCCTTGAATACCTTCTGATTGCGGGCCAACCAGATCTTCCAACAAACGAATTTGGGCAACGCGTTCCAGATTTTATGCCAGATCGACTTTTGAGGGATATGCCGAGGGTACCGGTGATTCCATTCAGCGAAGAGGTCTGGTATTGAGGTCTGGGCAGGGGAGGAAATGTGAAGATCTTGGAGCGAAAATCCCCAAACATCCTTTGCAAACTGACAGTCAATGAAAAGATGTTGTGAAGTCTCGGCGTTGCATCTGCAGAGGGCGCACCAGTGAGGGCCAGCGAAACTTCTTTTGTTTAGATTGTCACCTGTAAGTATCTTATTGTGAATCAACGTCCAGGCAAAAAAATTGACTTTCGGAAGAGCTGCGGGATCCCAGATGCTATTCCACAGTGCTGGACTATGGTTGCTGTTTCCCGATGCCTGGAAAGCTTTATATCCTTCCGCAGCTGTGTATTCGCCAGAGCGGCCCCAGCCCCATCGGTCTTGCATTGATCTATGGATCGGGGCGGCGTCGATGAGCAGGGTCATGATTTTTTTTTTTTGCTGTTGGAGATGGTCTGGAGGTGCAGGGATTGCCCAACCAACCCAATCGCCTCTCTGATCCCAATCTGAAATGTCGAACAACCTTGTCTTCCCAGCTGCAATTAACCAGTCTCTTATACCTGCGATTTCTTCATTATGGATTAGAGCATTTCGCCCCATTATCCTGTCCTGCCAAAGCCTAATTCCTTTGCCGTTCCCTGGGATTCTGTAGATGTAACGTTTGAAGATTTTGTTGCTTTTGTAGCAGAGCTTCAACAGCAACGTGCAGTTGGCTGTGTAGTCCAGATGGAGGTTTCTCAAATCATTGCTGTTTGTGTATTTTGCTCGCAGAATTAGACTTACAGGATGACTTGGTTCTTTAAATATTTTCCACAGGATCTTGCTTCCTAAAGCGAGATTGGACAGGGAAGGATCTCGGATGTTCAATCCTCCTTCATCGATGGGTTTCTTGACTGTTTCCCAATTTACAAGGTGGAGTTTCTTGTCGTTGCCCCTGCCTCCTTGCCAGAGGAAATTTCTAATCAACGAGGAGATTTGATCCATGATATTTCTGGGAGCGAGCAGAAATGCAGCTTGGTAGATTAATAATGAAGAGAGCTGCGATTTAATTAAGATGGCCTTACCTCCTTTAGTCAACCAGTGGCCTCCCCATTTCGAGATCTTGGATTTGAATTTGCAGATTATGTCAGTCCAAAGCGATCTCTTATTGACTCCTGAGATTATGGGTAGACCGAGATATCCGATTTTCTCCCAATGAGAGTGCCCTTTGAAGCCAAGAGTGTTGGATATGTTGGAGAGGGTCTGCTGATCTGTGTTCCAACTGTAAACTTCACTTTTGTTTTCGTTTACCAGAGCCCCTGAGACTTTACAGTAGTTCTTTATGACTTTGCCGAAGGCTTTTGCAATTCTGATTGAGGCGCCCCCGAGGAGGATCGAGTCATCTGCAAATAAGGCGTGATTCAGAGAGCTTGTTCTGTTAGAGGATTTAAGGCCCGGAATGGATCCTATCAATCTTTTGGCTTCAAGTTTTCGGCTTAAGGCTTCAGCCAAGATGATATAAAGGTAGGGGGAAAGCGGGCATCCCTGCCTGAT
Source organism: Pinus taeda (assembly GCA_000404065.3). Lineage (NCBI taxonomy): Eukaryota > Viridiplantae > Streptophyta > Pinopsida > Pinales > Pinaceae > Pinus > Pinus taeda. Next base: position 2,146 of record APFE030826870.1, on the reverse strand, counting down.
GCCCCTCTTGACTTTAAAGAAGTTTGCCGGCCTGCCATTTATGAGGGGAGCTATCTAGGGACTGTTCATGCAAGCTCTAAGAAGGTTGACAAACTGCATGGAGAAGCCAAAGGAAAGCAAGACTTTACTGAGGAAAGCTCTATTGACTCTATTGAACGCATTCACCATATCAAGCTTTATTATCATGCCTTTCTCTTTTCTCTGCTTACTAGAGTGAATGGTCTCCTGGACTTGAATGACGTTGTCCAGGATGTGTCTACCTTTTACAAAGCCTCCTTGGGCAGAAGAGATGATTCTAGGCAGCATGGGCTTCATTCTGTTGGCCAACAGCTTTGCCAAAATCTTATAGGAAGCATTACAAAGTGAAATTGGCCTGAATCTGGCGAAAGTTTCCGGATTAGAGTCTTTGGGGATTAGGGCAAGGTAGGTTGAGTTTGTGCTGCCGCCAACTTTAGCTTTAGACATGAAACCCCTTACCATCTTTTGAAGATCATTTTTTATGATGTCCCAACACACTTTATAGAAGTGAATGGTAAAACCGTCTGGCCCGGGGGCCTTGTCAGAGTCCATGGACCAGATTGTCTTGATTATTTCTTCCTCTGTTACAGGTTTGCCTAATTCTGCGTTGTCTTCATCAGAGACTAGGGAGGGAATGTGATTGAGAAATTCTGTTTCCTCCATTTCATCTCCTTGATCATCCGGGGTATAGAGATTCTGAAAGTGTTGATCTGCGGCTTCTTTGACTTGTTGGTTGCCCTTGCAGATTTGGCCCGTCGTGGTCTTTATTTCTGCTATATGGTTCCTTGACAGTCTGGCCCTGAACTGCCGATGAAAAAAAGAGGTATTGCGATCTCCTCCTTTTAACCACAGGCTCCTAGACTTTAACCTCCAGTATTCTTCCTCGGTTCTAAAAGATTGGTAGGCTGCTCTCTGCGCTTTGATTTCTTTGTCCAAGAGATTTACATTAATATTTTCGCGCTCCATGTCAATTTGAAGGGTATGCAAGGCCTGAACTGCTTCGACTCTGAGAGAGGTGGGGTTAAGCGCAGGCTTCTTGATCCATGCTTTCAATGCTATTTTGGTGCGCTTCAGTTTTTGCTCCCAGACAAAGCTTGCGGAACATGAGATAGGGGTGTTCCAGGAAGCTTTCACCGTGTCCATAAACCCTTCTCTTTCAATCCATTGGGGAGAGAAACGAAATGGGATGGGGCCCGAGTCCTCTTCGTCTTCTAAACATAGCTGAATTGGCTTATGATCGGATGACAGTTTAGGCAGGATCCTTGTTGTAATAATTTTCTTATTCATGAGAAGAGACTGCACTAAAAAACGATCAAGACGAGCTGAGATGTGATCTTTTCCAGTTCTGTTATTTGACCAGGTAAATTGACCTTGGATTGGGTTGAAATCTTGAAGATCCCAAAGCTGAGCAAGCTCCTCCACAACGCCTACCATTGGGTCTCTGGAGCCAGAACCTCCTCTTTTTTCTTTGGCTTTCAATACAATGTTAAGATCTCCAGCGAGAATAATGTTGTTGGGAGTTTCCTGTTCAAGAAATTCTGCCAAAGATTTCCAACAGTCTCTCTTTTCTGAATAGTTTACAGGAACGTAAAGATTGACAAGAGATATGGGTAACTTACTTGGATTGTGAATGAGTTCAGTATATATCCAGTGCAAGGTCTGATGAGTGCTGATCAGCTGGTATTGTTCCTCTCTCCATAGCGTTGCCAGGCCTCCCGAGGATCCCCGAGCGTTGACAGCTATGCCTGAGTTCTTCTTCCATTTTGTTTTACTGATTTCCAGCAGGGCTTGGCCTGCTATCTTAGTCTCTTGGAGCATGAGGATATCAGAGGGTTTCGATTGTAAAAGGTCCTTGACTGCTTCTATTTTTGCGGGGTTCCCCAGTCCTCTGCAATTCCAAGAGACTAACTTCATTATTTACCTGTGCTTGGGGTGGAGCCGCCCTTGGAGGACCTGGGCCTATTACTTCTCTCGATTGTCATTTCTATCGTGGATTGGTTCCCTTGTGTTTTGAGCCTTTCTGCCTCTTCTTCTCTTTTTTCCTTGCGAGATCTTCTTCCGGGTCTTTTTAATGGCCTCTCAAAGAGTTCTTCCTCTGAGGACTCGGAGCTTTCAGCTATCTTTTTCT
>APFE030826865.1:0-28972 GCA_000404065.3 Pinus taeda | reverse complement strand
TACCAAAAATGGACCACATTTTGCAGAGAGTAGTAGGGGCTTCAAGGATTTCCTTGTTGGATGGCTTTTCAGGCTTCAATCAGATTTTAGTCCACCTTGATGATCAGGACAAAACTGCATTCACAACCCCATGGGGAACATTTAAATATGTTAAAATTCCATTTGGTTTGAAAAACGCAGGAGCCACTTTCCAAAGAGCAATGGATATCGCTTTTGCCAAAGAAATTCATGACTTCCTAGTCATCTATTTGGATGACCTTACACCATTCTCCAAATCAGACCAAGAACATCTAAATCATCTCAGACAAATCTTTCTAAAATGCAGAAAATTTGGGATATCCTTGAATCCCAAAAAATCCATTTTTGGTCTAGAAGAAGGTAAATTACTAGGTCACATTATTTCCAAGGATGGCATCAGAATTGATCCAGACAGAATACAAGCCATCCAACACATGCCCCATCCCAGGAATATAAAGGAATTACAGGCCTTTTTGGGAAAAATTAACTTTTTAAGAAGATTTATCCCAAACTTAGCTGAGCTTAGCAGACTGCTTAATAACATGTTGAAAAAGGATTCCAAAGTTAAATGGACAGTAGATTCTAAACAAGCTTTTGAGAGCATCAAATTTGCTCTTACCCAAACTCCTGTCCTAACTAGCCCACAGTTTGATAGAGACTTCATCATATTCTCCTTTGCCTCTGAACATACAATTGCTGCAGTTTTACTGCAGAAGGATGATCTAGGAAATGAAAAACCCATAGCCTTCTTTAGAAAAGCCCTCAGAGATGCTCCCCTCAAATATCAAATCATGGAAAAACAAGCTTATGCCCTGGTCAAAGCTATTAAAGACTTCATGATTTATATCCTTTATTCCCACATAATTGCCTACGTACCAAGCCCAATTGTCAAAGATATACTTACACAAGAAAATTTGGAGGGCAGAAGAGGCAAGTGGATAGCAAGTATTTTGGAATTTGACATAGAAATAAAGCCTACCAAACTCATAAAGGGGCAGGGTTTAGCCAAACTAATGACTGAAACAAATTTCCAAGCCCTTAACATTAACCAACTAGACAGTGAACAGGAGCTGGCGACTCCAAAGATCAATGTAGCCTTTGAGTAATCCCCTTGGTATTCTGATATCTACTATGTGTTGCAAAAACTGTGTGCTCCCCCAGGACTGTCTAGAACTAAGAGTAGGTTTGTAAAAATGAAAGCCTCAAAATTCTGTGTCATGGAAGAAAATCTGTTTTGGAGAAATCATGAGGGCATCTTGCTAAACTGTCTGATTGAAAATGAAGCCAGCAAAATTATGGAAGAGTTTCATGCAGGAGATTGTGGTGGGCATCTTTACTGGAAATCCACTGTGAACAAGATACTAAGAGCTGGATATTACTGGCCCACTATCTTTTCTGATGTCAAAAGATTTACAACTGCATGTCACAAATGTCAAGTGTTTGAAGGAAAGAGACAACTGCTGCCTCTAGCCCTGAGGCCTATTGCAACAGAGAGACCATTTCAGCAATGGGGCTTAGATTTCATTGGAGAAATCAATCCCTCCTCCTCAGGCCAGCGTAGATGGATTCTTACAGCAACTGATTACTTTACAAAGTGGATTGAAGCAATCCCATGCAGGCAAGCAAATGACTCCACCATTATTCAATTTCTGGAGACAAATATCCTGGCTAGGTTTGGATGCCCTGACAAAATAATAACAGATAATGTTGCTGCATTCAGGTCTAAAAAGATGGTTAATTTCTGTCACAAATTTCACATTACCCTGGGCCATTCTACTGCATATTATCGCCAAGGCAATGGGCTGGCAGAATCCTCAAACAAAAGCTTGGTAAATATGATCAAGAAAATATTGGAGGAAAACAAGAGAAATTGGCACAAGAAACTAGTTAATGCACTATGGGCAGACAGATTAACAACCAAAAGATCAATTGGGGTCAGCCCATATGAGTTAGTCTATGGTTTAGAGGCCAAATTCCCTTCATCATTAGGAATCCCTGCTATGAAGATACTCCAGGAGTGCCAAGCTGAGCCGAATGATATACAAAGAAGGATAAATCAGATTGTGTGTTTGCAGCAAACCAGGGAGGAAGTTTATAACAGAGTTCAAGTTTTACAAGAGAAGCTAAAAAAGGCATTTGACAGAAGGACCAAAGCAGAGGATTTCAACATAGGCGACAAAGTACTCAAGTGGGATTCAAGAAGAGAGAGCAAGGGTAAGCATGGAAAGTTTGACTCCCTTTGGAGAGGACCATTCCTAATACAAGCAGTACAAGGAAACAATACCTATTTTCTGCAAGATTTGAACAATACTGACTTAGGGGAAGGCCCTGTAAATGGCAGGATGCTCAAGCACTATTTTTATTACCTCCCATAAATAGAGCTGACCTACTTTTGTACATACTTTGATGTATATAAACTCTGTATGTGTTGTATATATTGTTCTTTTTGAAGCATGAAAGTGAGATCATTTTGAAAGGCATTGCAGATAAAGAGTGGAATTGAAAGACATGCTGTGTTTCAGTTCATCAGTCTACATTTTGAGGAATCTATGGTGACAGAACTTCAAAGTTTCAGAAAAATGGCCAAAAGACCCAGGCACACTCACCTGCTGTTCTTGGCCTTTCAGAAGGAAAGACCATCCCCATGTGGAGCCACTCTTGGATACCTATACCAATAGGTTTCATATTTCATGATTGGATATCAAAAAAACCAAATATGCTCTGCTTTGATAAATGCAAAGATCCCATATTTTCCTAAGAAGACAATGTCTGCACCAGTTTTGATAAGAACTCAATTTTGATGGGTGGTCCAATAGTATAATCTGGATCATGCCATGTTTTCAATTTCCATGTTGTAGAATAGAGAATGAAATCTGTCCAAACTGTCTAATCTTGGCAGATCAGTAGCTAGGTAGAGAAACTAAGGTTCCCAACTGCCCAATCTGGGACCTTGGAAGGAATAAGGGTTGCATTAGATAGGGAATGAGAGAAAAAGCCAATGAACAGAAAAAGGCATTCAAAGGGTTTGCAAGTCCAAATGCACCCTCCAAGAAGGAACAAAAAATGCTAGGAGAACTAGTTGGGTAGGTAGATGGGGTTGCTGAAGTGCTGTCTCTTCCAAAATCAGAGTTGCTAAAACATCTACAGCAAGAGCAACACACTGGAGCATGACTAATTCCCTTGTTTTCATCTGTCTTTCACTCATTGCTAACACCCTTTCCCAAGATGCACAGAGCACAGAAAATTTATATCTTTGAAGTATTCTTATGGCTTTAAGAAGCCACATTTCTTGTGCAAAAATCTTTTCATTTTGATCTACTCTTTATTTCAAGTTATTTTCAAAGAAAACTTGGTTGAACCAAGCCCTCATCCATATGTTCCCTCCATGTTAACAACTAACTCTACTACTTAGCTCCCTACACCCCATTACCCCTATTATTATAAACACCATGGTGTATAAACCCCACAATGCATACATATCCCCTCCTTGGCACTATAGCCATAATGTTCTCTCCCTGGAACTTGAATTGACACCTGGTCAAGGTCAAGAACTCATGACTCACCTTTTGCTCCCCCTGAAACCAGTTTCCCTACCCAAAAGTCCCATTTTACCTTGGAAAACCTTGAAAAAGCATTGAAAAAACCTTTAAAAACCCATAAAAATAACTCAGAGGGAGGAAAACATTATAAAATCATCCTTCCCCCGCTTTATCCTAAGGTCGGGGGGTTATTTACCCTTTCATGTTGCATAAAACCTGTTTGACCCCTTTTACCTATAGTTTCCGCCTTCGGAAAAAATTGATGCCCAAACCTTGTATAAAGCCCGAAATTTTCATTTTTCTAAAGGTTGGCCAATTAAAAGACTTTTGCTAAAAAACCATAGAAAACCCCGATAAATGATTTAACCCATGGAGGGGCCCGCCGGTCACTAAACGACAAAGAAATATTGTTTTAAATACCCGCCCGCTGGCCTCTATTGTCCTTGCAGATTGCCCGCCCGATGACTGTCAGATGAAGCCGGATCCAGATCTACGGCGGATGATCATTTCGGGCAAACCCGACGTCCGCAGGTTAACCGAAGGAGCCGCTACCGTTCGCGCAAGTTGGGCGCCTGACGACCGTCCGATCGCCCGCTTCTAGATCCACGGCCTATATCAATATCGGAAGGCCCTACGTGTCTAACAGATACCTTCCGATATCTGTCAGACTCTTACGTCAGGCGGGCGTCACGCCGAGACACATGTCACTCCTTGATTGCATCGGAGCAGCGCCTGACAATCCGTTCATCGTACAGGGCCCGTTCCGATATTGCGACACCTGTCCTGCCCACGTCTGCGCCCTGCTGCCGCACACGTCACTGCCACATCCGCACACCTCATCCCTCATTCGTCCACCTGGCCGCCACCTCATCGCCCCCGTGGACCTGCCCTTGACCGCCACGTCACCCAACCCGGGCCCCCATGATGACGTCATGCTGACGTCATCCAACCCGGGCCCTCATGATGACGTCATGCTGACATCATCCATAAAGCGCGCCAAAAAGGCCAAAAAGCCATATTTTCGCCAATTTTCACCATTTTTTCATATTTTTCGGAAATTTCCTGTTAAGCTCTCTGCATGTAATTTACGACGCCTGCGCCACCAGTCATCCTGCAACCATTTTCAAAGCACCCAGCGCGCAAATCCAGCTACATTCTTCAGTCCCGGCCATTATTTAACAGGTATTTCAGCCTTCTACCCCCGTGAACTGGTTTTTCTTGAGTTTTCTGTAAAAACCACCATAAAAGCCATTGAATACGAAATTTCACCGATAAACCAACTGCACTCTACCCAATTTGACTGTTTTAACACTGAAACTTATCGGTGGAAACCTCGGGGAAACTGCATTTTCTGCTAAAACCTACCCCGTTCGCGCAATCGTGGACTCCTGCATAACTCCCTAAACTGACAAGGGAGGTCTTCCTGCTACTGAAAACCCTTCCCAAAAGGCCCAGCATTGTTATCCTGACTATACACCGACCCTGTCAATCTTGGTTCCCATCAGAATTCACTGTTTAAAGCGGCATCTCAGAGCTTATTTCTATAAAACATGGAGACCCCTGAAATACTCAATGTCACTCCTCTAAATGCTCCTCAGAGGGATCTAGACTGGAAGGATTTGGCAGACCTGGATTATCAGATCTCAGAAGATTCCAGACAAGGATGCACCCCTCATATTCAACTGCTAAATGAGTTCAGGGCTAAATACAGAGATGGAACAGATATCCTAGGCATCTGGGAGTCTGCCCTGCCAACTTTTAAAATGCCTCTAGTCAGACAATTCCCTGACCTCATCTATCTATGTGCCAGTTGTTATGAGCCATCACAGAGAGCTGTAGTCAATCCCAAGGGTGAAGTTGTATTCTATACCACCCCTCAGGCCATCAGGGACATGGTTCAGTTCAAGACTGATAAGAAAATGGTTCCTTTATCCCTGCTGGACTTAATCAACCAAGGGACCAAAACACTTACAGAGGCAGAGATCCTGAGGTTTAATCAACTGTTTGTGAGCAAATCAGACACAGTGCTGCATCCTCCTATCTTTGATGGATACCTAAATCAACTTGGACTAGACCTGGCCCATATGGTGAGCTCAGTTCTGGGATACAAATCAATGGAGTACATAGAGGAAACTGTGCTAGTCATGATGTTAAGGTTTGCCCCTGGGAGGACCCCTATCTGCTATAACTATGCCACATACATCTCGGACAAAATACATGAGCAGTTCCTGCACTTGTCCAGAGAGAGGGTGTTCAGATACACCTCATATATTTATCACCTTATTCTGTATCACCAACATGACAAATTCTCTTTTGAAATCAAGAGAACTGATGCAGCAAGAAATCCAAGATCGGTGGTATATTGGAGCTCAGTATTCCATGGCTATTTCTCCTCACCCTATACATATTGTGAGTTCATAGACTTGTTCATTCATCTGGCCCTATCTCTACTTATGACAGAGCCTCCTCTAAGACTCACTGATGAAATGCAGAGAGTTCTGCAGTTGTCCAGTGCCTACAGCATAGGGGACTGGTATTTTTACCAGCATCACACAGTGATTAGGATATATGGGTGTGAGCTGCGCCCATTCAAGCTACCCAAGTATGTGCCTATGAGGCTCTTTGCCCTGGAGTATTTCAGACAATTCGCCTATACCGATCTGATCCATTTTGCAAACAGGGGCAAGAAGGCACAACTCAAAGTAAAAAACCAGCTTGGTTATTTGATTTTGAACAGAAGAGAAGGATGGAAGGAGGCAGAGAGAATGTTGAATGGCCTTGGCCTAACACAAAGCTTCCTATGGAAACCATATGACCCCAATGGCTTTATATCCAAGAGGAGACTAAAGTACAAACTCTCCAAATATGAGCATCATAACATGCTCCTCATAACAAGACATGCAAACCGGCCAAAATGGCAGAAAAATACATTGGTAGAACCCCTGTCCCAAGAAGAGCTAGTTGACAGGGCTAGGAGACATTTATTAAAAATGGCTTACTTGGAGTGTCCTTCTCAGGTGCCTACCCTACCAAGCTCTCACACAACAGCTCCAGCTTCCTCATCCGCAACACAAGAAGGGGCAGCACAAACTTCAAATCAGGGGCAGGACAAAGGAAAAGGCAAGGTAATGGAAGAGGCAGAGGGCCAGCAGGAGCAGCAGCAACAGGGCCAACAGGGCCAACAAGGCCAACAGGGCCAACAAGGCCAACAGGGCCAGCAGGAGCAAGAGCAGCAAGAAACTGATCATCAGGATCAGGAAACACAAAAGGGAGAAGACCAGGCAGCCACCCAAGATAAGACAACCAGCATGGCGCCTCCTAGGCAAGATTCTAGGATCGACCCTTCAGTCCTCCAAACCCCTCTGAGGGAGGACATCAGCAGAAAAAGGGAGAGGGAGACCCCTCTCATAGAAGTTGCAGAGAAAAGGCAGAGGCTCAATCCATTCTCAGAAGAAGAAATGCAAAGCCTTGAGACCTCTTCCAGCTCATTACAGCAAGAGCAAGATAGGACAGCACTTGGGGAGGTCAGCTCCTCAGGACATGGAAAGAGTGCAGTTGCAAGCATAAAGGACCAGTTCAGGGATGCTAAGAGGAGGAGTGAGCCACTCAAAATCAAGCTCTACAATCATTTGTTGAACATGGCTCCTCCAAACCAACAAAGACTAATGGCTGCCTACGATGTGCAAGAGAGCAAATTGACTATGAGCCATTTTGCCCCTATAGTGCAGCGACCTCAATCAGCTGCAGATTATATAAGGATAAACCTAGAAGTCCTTGCAAAAGACATCCACCCCATGGACCAGATCGAGCTCCACAAGCAGACGGGTGAGATGGTCTATGCCACCCTGGCAGACAAGACCTTGGTAAATTATAGGCTGCAAAACAGTTTGAATAACATTGCAGCTCAGCTTGAGTTGGAAAGGGCATCCTCTCAAGCCAAGGACAACAGAATCAAGGCACTAGAAGAAATCATCATAGAGTTTGGGCATGATCCCAATGATGTTAAGGCCATACAAGAGGTCCTTAAACTAAGGGATGCAGATGTAGCTGCCATTAAGAAGAAGATGAAGATCCCACCAACTATACATCCGCAAACAGATGAAGTAGCCCAACAAAGAAGAGATAAGGATATCACTGCACTGCTCATGAACTTGTATAAGGAACTGGTGGACACCCAACAAAAGCTGCAGGATACAGAGAATACCCTAGAAGCAGCTATACAGAGGGGAGAACAATGGCAGTCTTCTAAACCACCCACAGAGATAATAAACCTAGAGGAGACCCCTAAAAAGGACATCCCTCCAAAGCAGGCAGCAGAAACAGCTCCAGCAGAAGCAACTCCAGCCACAACAGAAGCAGCTACAGCAGAGCCAGCCACTACAGCCCCACCAACAGAGCAGGCCGAGAGCCTGGATATGCAGAAATTAAGACAAGAACTCCAGGTGCTGGAAGCTCAAATGACAGATCTCAATAAGGCCAAGGAAAGCTTAGCAAAGATAGAAGAGAAATATGATAACTCTAAGCAAAATGTGGCTGAGAGGGAGAGGGAAGTAAAAGCCCTAAAAAAGACTATTGCAGAGCTGGAAAAGCAGCTCAGTTTTGAGAAAGTGACAGCAGAGATCAAGCAGGTGATATGGACTGCCATTGGACAATCAATCACTAACCAGTGGGAGTACATTGATGCTATATATGAACAAATAGGACTCATTGGCAGGGCAAAGAAAGAACTGTACAGAGCAAGAGATGCTCTAGGAAACATGGCCGACCTTGCCCCCAAGATGATTGAAGTCCTTAAATATAGGTCTGGTTCTCAGCTGATAAAAATGGGAATTTCTAATAGGACTGACACCATTTCCCTAATCAAAAGAACCACAACAATGAAGAACCTAATTTACACCCTGGACAGGAAGATCCATGATATACAGGGAGATATACATAAGTTCCAGAATAGGTTCATAGCCCTGCAGGACAGAGGGCTTCCCAGCTTGGAAGAATCAGGAAAGCTTCTCTCTTATGAGAAGTACATCAAAAGAGTAAGCACTTTTTCAGCAATTCAGATTGCTGAGGCTCCTGTGTCATCTTCAGCAGGCCCATTAACAGGACAGGCTCTTTTTGAGAAATTAGATAATTTATTTTTTATTAAAAATGAAATAGCACATCTATTTGATGAACCTCCTCATTTCTATAAGTACACAGAAGCTGATGAGACCATAGGGTCAATTTTGAGGCACCAGCTTCCTCCTCCAAATACTTGGCAGGACCTGATAAAGCTACTTTTGAACCAAGGCTGAGCAATCAAGACCTTTTTGCAGCAACACAGTCTATATTGCATCTACAGGTGGACAAAACCATGACAGCAAGCATAAAGATGCTGAGCCAACTCAGCACAGGTACTCGGCATCAACGAAAGCATCAGCATGCACAGGTGGCAGGGCCAAGAGTATACAAAATCAAAGTGACAGAGCACTTCAGTTCATATTTATGATAAAGCCACACAACCGACTGCGCAGTGCCCAAAGGTCAAAAATCCGTCCTGACAGCAGTTAAAGGCTTTTACTATCATTTATACTTGTAATAACTTCTCATCTACTCTCCCTGTACAAGTGTAAGAGATATTTTCCTCTCAGATGACTCCATTCCTGAGATATTTTTGTATGTAAACTCTATATATTCCCTCTCGCGTTTGTTTAGAGGGGTTGGACTTCGGATGTAAGAAATTCTCCTGATATCTTCTCTGTTATTCTAATATTGTAACATTCTCAGACAGTTAATACAAAAGACAGTGGGATTTCTTCAAAGATGTGTTGTCTCTTGATCTCTTGATGGTGTGTGGCTCAAAGTTGCAGGATTCCTGTTCATTACATGGCTCAATAAGTTTTCTCATGGCTCTTTATTTCACCTGTGTTTCCTGTTATTCCATATGTCTCTCATGTTTTCTATACGTTTGAAACTCTAGATAGTAAGGAAAAAGAATAGTCTCAGGACTTAGTCATTGACTACCCTGAGCTCAATCAAATCTATCTTATGTGTTTTCTTATGATAAGGTATTTAAAGCGTAATTCTTAACTGCTACCTTTAATACTTCATCATCACAGTGCATCGTTGTTTTAGGAATTCAACTAATTGCTCCTAGATAACAAGCCTCACTCACAATATACAGTTTAAGTAAAGAATTCTTAATTGCTCTTTGCTGATTGTTCTCACCTCATTTTCATTATTTACAGTTTGTTTCATGGAATGCACACAGGCCCTATAGCTTTTCCCTTCACCAAGATCAAGACCTCAAGAGAAAACTGTCCCAGACCCCATTGCCCAATGGATTAACTTCTCCTGCTGATATACTTTAAAGAAATCATAAGCATCCCCCCCAACCAAACACACAAAAACAACCAAAAACTCATCTCATAACTAGCCTAAAACCCTCACTGAAAGTAGTGACAAAACTAATAGAGAGAGCCCTCTCTGACTACAGCTGGGCTAGAAGCTGTAGCCAAAAGATTGGTTAGTGGTTACCCCGGCCGTATTCTCTTAGGAGTCAAAGAGAACAACCTGGGTGTTAACACTAAGTAGGAAGATACATGTCGGAATTCAAGAGGCAACAATACTACAAAGTGGGAAAGAGGTTTCACAGTTAACCTGGATTTCACATTATGGTTGGAGTCGATTTGTTGGCAAGATGTTGGGTACGCAAACTTCCTTTTTATGACTGAGTGCAGGATTCAATCCTTCGACATATTCCTCACTCAATTGTCATTAAGTGATGGGTTTTCTAAAAAGTGTTGCAAACCTATAAACTTTACTAGAGTTGTTCTTGAGTCTTCAGAGTTGTTTAGCTTTTCAAAAGCACACACGTATGAGAAGAGGAGAAATAATATGCCCAGCTAATTTGAAGTTATCTACCTACGAATAGGCTGTTTCGATTAATAAACTGGCGATTTCCTCTACTTCTTTCTAGTTAAGAACTTTGGGACTTGCCATGAATTGTGAGACAATTCCAACCCCATAACTATAAATTTCTTATATAAATCTATAACCAATAGATTAGAATCTGCAGAAGGAGAACTCCATCCTTGTTTCAAAAGAACCTGCAATTGACTTGTACCATGCTATTTAATATTTTCTATATTTATTCGCATCCTTGGTCTGTGACAAAAAGACGCAACAGGCTATTTTTCATTTTCTATACTAACACTCCTCAAAAATAATAAAGTATGCCCAAATATATCATTTCAAATGATCTATGTAGCTCACCTTTTGGTTTTTCAATTATCGAAGTTATTGCCTATATTGATGAGAACTTCTACAACCGATACCGCAGTGACAATATATGTTATAGTTTTATTTGTGTTTCTATCAAGGTGTTTCTCCTTCAGTAGAGCAACAATACATTGTAGTTTCTGTTTAGGGGAGAAGTGTACCTAGTGGCAACCTTGGCTTGTGTGTAGATGGGTTGAATGCACAATAGACTCTATATGATGTTTGGAAGGCATTTCTCCTTCAACAATACTTCATCTTAGTATATACTTCCGGTCTTCAACTTTAGTAGATGCATGTAGCCTTAGGATTCGTGTTGTAGATTATAGTTTTCTTATGAGATTGCAACAGTAATGAAAGAAGTGCATCAATTTTATGCATATTTAGTATGATTATATTGTTGGACATAGATGCCCACTTTTCTTAATTTAGGTTTTTTTCTTAGTTCTATTTTATCCACATATTTATCTTTAAGAAAAGTGCACAGTAGAGAATGGTTATATATTTTGAGTGCAGGACACACTTCTAGGTAGGACGTACTCTTCTCTAGGAATCTTTGCCATGCAAGTTAGGTGCTTTATCAGGGAATCCCAAGAGGTGATATTGTAGCAATAAGAAATCTGTTTATTCTAAGTTATTCATTAGTGGATTGATAGTATATTGTTTATTCCATGCAATACCTCAATATTGTATAAAGCCATATTTAGAATGCTTTTATAGTTTGACTTAGATGTTCAATTTTCTTAATTTAGGTGTTTCTATTAGTTATTCTTTATGCACAATTTTATCTTTGATAAAAGTGGACAGTAGAGAAGGGTTCTATATTTTGAGCAGGGGACACACTTCTAGGTAGGAGGTACTCTATTCTAGGAACCTTTTGACACGCAGGTTAGGTGATTTATCCGAGAATCCCAAGAGGCGCTATTGTAGCAATAAGAAATTCCTTTATTTTGAGTTCTTTATTAGTGCATTGATAGTATATTGTTTATTCCATACAATACCTCAATATTTTATGATCAACTTACAGTTATGATTTTCATAATATTTTGACATACCCTGATTTAGAGGGAAACTAGAGTGTATGTCAAGCTTGCACGTCAGAGTTGTATCATGTAGAGTCTACCTGGCATGAGTTTTCTGGATCTAAGTAGCCAAATACTTATTGGATTTCAAGAGGAAACAATACTACAAAGTGGAAAGACCTTTCACAGTTAACCTGGATTTCACATTATTGTTGGAGTCAGTTTGTTGGCAAGATGATCGATACCCCAACCTTCGTTTTATGATTGAGTGCAAGATTGAGGACTTCGAAATATTCCTCACTCAATTATCATTAAGAAATGGGTTTTGTTAGAAGTGCTTCACATATATAAACTTTACCAGAGTTGTTATTGATTCTTTGGATGTGTTTATCTTTTTAAATCACACACGAACACGAAGATGAGAAATAATATGCCCAACTAGTTTCAAGTTATCATCCTGGGAATAGGATGTTAACTTTCATAAACATGAAAACTCACTATACTTCTCTCTAGTGAACAAATTTAGGAATTTTCATTTATTGTAAGACAATTTAAACACCATAACTATCAGTTTCTTATTTAAAGTTATACCCAATAGATTAGAACCGGTGGAAGGAGAATTCCATTCCCGTCTCAAAATAACCTGCAATCAACTTATACCATGATATTTAATATTTTATGTATTTCTTTACATCCTTGGCTTGTAACATAAAGACATGAAAAATTACCTTGCATTTTCTATACAAACGCTCCTAAAGTATCCCCAAATTTGTCATTTCAAATTATCTATGCATCTCACCTTTTGGTTTTTCAATTTTAAGATGTTACCTATATTGATGAGATAATCAACAACTGAGGCCACAGTGACAATATCTGTGAGATTTTTATCCATGTTGCATTGAAGCTATTTTTCCTTCAATAACACTACAATACATTGTAGTTTCCATTATTTGGTCCGAAGTGACGACCCCAAGTATTGGGTTCATGGTATTGATTCTACATGGTTTTGGACCATGGTATTGAGAGAAGCCTAAACCTATATAAGGAGAAGATCATTAGGCCAAGAAGTAGTGCAAGAGTGAGCAAGTGATGAAGATCTGATAAAGTGTGAGATCTAGATGCTGGTTATAGGTTGGTGATGCCTTGCTTGATCTGAACCAACGAGGCACTCATGTGAAGGATGATGAACGATGGATTGGGATTTGAAGGCTTGGAATGATTATCTTTATATGGTTTGAGTATGGATAGACTAGATCTATTGACGCATGGTTATTGTATGAATGTTATGATCTGGGTTTGTTCTGATGTCTGAAATAGCTGCAGAGTTATGAGGTAGAGTTGCAGATCTGTACGCGGGTTGTCTTTGGTAAAAGCGCATATACACGCAGGTTGGGTTCGTCCAAGTAGCGTATGCATCATGAGATTTGGTGTTTCAGGTTGTTGTTGATTCTAGTGATTGTTGCAGAGTTGTGGACTCTGGTTTGTGTTCTGTGGCATGGTTTGAGTATTGGGTGATTCAGAGACTGATTGTATTACAATGGTGATTATTTTATGGATCCAGTATGAAAATGTATGAAACGTGGTCCCTGGATGATTGTAGGTCGGCACCTACGTACTGGTAAACATATTGGCCAGTACGAGACCCAGGGGGTTGTAGCTCCCTTCCAGCAGCATTTGGAAAACGAGTAAAGGTTGGAGCCTTCAGTAGGCCAGCGCCTACGTACTAGTAAATGGAACGACTAGTACAAGAGCTAAGAAGGTGGTAGCCTTCTATAGGTAGAAGCCTGCGTACTGATAAAGGACTGCACCAGTACATTGTAAAAGAAGTTTCTTATTAAAGGAAGATAGAAACAAATTGCAGCAGGTGGTTTTCACCCACATTGGGTTTCCACCTTATATCATGGTGTTCATGTGTGTCGCTTTTGATCTGTTCTGTTATACTTCTCCTGTTTACTGTCAATATAGTTAATAATGTTCTGATGCATTCATTGAAGATAAACTAACTAAATCATAAAGGTTACTGAATGTACGCTAGTTCCTTTTAACACAGTCACGTATATGAATCTGAGTGTGAAAATGAAAAAGTATCTGATTTGCTAATACTGATTCACCTCCCACCCCTCTCAGTATTATTTCCAACAGTAGGAAGTATAGAAAAATAGTTAAAGTAATTTCATTGCTTTTCCTATAGCTAAAAGTTAAAAGAAACAGGAGAAAAAGTACCAACATGTATCTCTCACACAATCCCTCTCCCCTTTGACCTCTTTCACTACTCCCTTCCATACCTAACTCACTTGAAAGGTACCTACACACAAGCCAAGATAGAAAACCATCAAGGCGTACATATCGATCTATTAACTAAACATATTATAGAATCGAAAGTACAATATACATCACATAACGCATGAATGGGAAAAAACATGGAACTCTTTATTCATAGAAAGGAATATTACAACCCATGTAGATGCATGTTCGATTCAGCATCATCCTCCTAGCTTCAAGCCCTTCTCTCCTCATGGAGATAACAATTTGACATGATAACATTACTCTCTCTACTAATCTCATCCAAGTAGCAACTCCATAGCTTAAGAAGTTTCAACCTTGGACCAACCATGAATGCCTCGTCCTTTTATAGCTGAATAGAGGAGGTTTTTCCATTAATGGCCCTCATGAATTCTTTACCATATTTGGGAAGTAGTTCCATGGAGGAAGGGATAATGGAATAAGGTTCATTCATTTCCTTCCTCATCGAAGAGCGAGCCCAGTCCGTCTAGAAACCTCCAGAAGCATCCATTGGATGATGAATCCAATGGATTCATTTGAAAAATTTGACGGATCTTGCTCATCATAGGTGATACAAAGGCCATGTACTATGCATAGCACCTAGACAATGTAGTGCCTGCCATTCATTGTAGCCAGATAGAAGGCAATTTGCATTGATCTCCTTAGGGACATTTTTTGGATGAATGGTGTCATGAAACTCTTGGGAAGAAAGCATGATGTAGGTTAACATCATTAGGGAATGAAAAAAACTAAATTAGGGGTTGATAGACCCTAATAATATAGATCTAGAAGTTGGGTTTGATGTGCCCAAATATACCTGTAACAGATGCCCCCTAAAGCATGAAGTCGAAAATAACCATGTCGAGTGAGATGCTTTACCATTTGGAGAGAAGGCTTTGAACCGGAAGGTGACCTGAATGAGTTACAACACAAATATCATGGTACTTTGATTTTTTCTTATAATTTTGCTAAGGGAAGGCATACCCATGCTCAACTTCATAAACTTTCATTAAATGTACAAATATAGTTGTTTATAGATGTAGACCCATGAATGGATGACCATGAATGTAAGGCCATTGTACATTTTATATAGTACTTTTGAAAAATATATTGCATCGTGGATGGATGAAACTAGATCCAGCGTCTTCAATCTCATCCAATCTTTCACTCAAGTACAAGTCTAACCATTTGAATATATGATATGAAGTCGAGCATGTAGAGACATCATCCGATTACGAGCCAATGATGTAATTCATTAACAGACACGAGAGGAATAACCGATAATGATAATGACCCTCAAGTTACTCAAGTACATTTCACATGTTGTGAATAAATTATTTGATATCAAACACCATAAGAAGTCTTTTGGTCCAAGGTCAGTGATGTCTGTCTATCGACAAAAACAAGAAACCTACCATTGATGTATGCAAGCCTCAAGGTACTAAAGGGGTGTTTCTAAGTCAACTTCTTGAATGATGTGCTGATGTCAACAAGAAGTGACTCGTTGCAGGTGGGCCTTGATGTATCGTTCATAATTGACATGAAATGAGGCAGATGATTTTGGAGATGACACATCAACTAATGACACAAGTATTAGGAATGGCAGGCATGAAAATGAAGGTTTAATGTATTGTAAAGCATGAAATTTTGAACTAAATGACTTCTCTTGAACATATCAACGACACTAAGGTGAATTGATAGCATTGACCCCAAAAAAAAGCAATGGATGTATGATAGACCAATAGTATGATAACCATCAAGCTGAGTGACCCAACGCACATAGTCACAGTGATGAGGTGAAAGTGTCATGTTCAATAGTGACCTACTACCATAAATTGTTCCTAGCTTTTTCCCATTTTTCCTAGTCATTTTTTACGAGTACCTCTTTATTTTTTATCAATCTTGAGGAGGATAACATATGCTTGTTGTATAATTTCACTCGCTATTTGATGTTTTAGTGAGTCTAGCGAAGCTGAAAATTGGCCTTGTCTAGATGGACAAGTTTTTTGCTATTTGATGTTTTTAACGAGTTTAAGGACAAATATAACTCAGTCCTTTTAATATTTAGAGAATCTTAAAAGAGACTAAAAGAGAACTCTAAAAGTTTTGTTCCATGCTTTTGTCTCTCAAGTCCAAAAAAGCATAAAACAATACAAGAGAGAACCTATTGATCATGTTTGGCCAAGGAGTACCTTTTTCATAGTTAATCTATCTCAGCCCAAAGAAGGGGTAAAACTATACTGAGTGGATATGAATTCTAGTCCGTTAATGAGCTAGAGACGACAAGCGCTCAAAAATATTTTCATGTTTAGAGAGTCTAAAAAGAGCTTAAAAGGGTCTCCAATTTGAGTAACTTGTGGTTTCTAGTGTAGGAACTAGTTCTGGTGATGTTGGAACTTCTCAGAGCATGTTGAGTTATGTGAAGAGGTTCGCTAGTAAGACCACTCATTGCAACTATTCCTCAAAAAAGGTAAAACAACCAAGTGAAAGTGTATGATCAGTGAAAGGGATAGTGACGATGGGATGAAAAAAACCAAGGCTCATCTGACAAAAATACTAATAGAATGGAAATCATAAGGGTTAAAATGGAAATGGGTTGATTTTAGACAAGCTTGAACCATAGGGAACCATGCCTGGATTCAGTTTCATGTTTACACAAGCTTGAAATGACAAACTATGCATGGATTCAGTTTGATTCTTACACAATATTGAAATGAAAAACTATGCTTGAATTGGTTTACAAGCCCCCAACATAATGAAAGGGAGAGTCTCCAATAACGATAATTCACCTAGATTTCGAGGTTGGCAAGAAAGCAATAAAAGGATGGAAAATGGCAAGAAAAGGAAAGAAGAAAAGGAAGGAGAGGGATGGATAAAAAAGTTGAGTAGGATGGAAAATGTGAATGCATGCTACATGAATTTGTTTATTTTTTGTCATTGGCATGATTTTTTGTTGGTTTGAATGTGATTTCAACATTACCTTATCATTTCTCGGATAACCATGGTGTGATGGGATTCATTGTTTTTCGAGCTTTGTATTACAAGAACGTTTTGGAACTAGGTGAGGTGGTCTTAGTAAATACCCAAGGGATTTGTGTGGAAGTGATCTTCTCACGGAAGCCATTGACAAGTGGTTGGAGACATGAACATTTCTCAAGGTATGGTTAAGGAATTCTAAGGCATACAAGTTTGGATTGGTTTTTTTATCTTAAGGCCAGTTTAGGTGAGATAACTATAGCTCAAGAGAGGATGCAGTTTAACCTATGAATTCCATTTTTTTTTTAATTTCATAGTTTATTGTATGAGATCCCACATTCGTGCTTGAGATATAGAACAATGGTGATTTACTGAAAGAAATATTTCATTTAACCCAATCTATGGTTGGGTGGCAAATGAAATACCCTGACTTGGTTTGATTTTGCATAAGTTAATATGGGATATTCTTCTAATGTAATTAATAAGCACACGTACTTGTTATTATGAGGATTTTATGGATGATTTTTCATGGTTGCTATTTTTGTTATATACTTGGTTATACAATGTGTGCCTTTTTATTACAACCAAAATTTATCAAGTTATGCAATTATTATTCTTTAGATTAAAGTGTAAAAGGGGTGAGGAATTATCAAAAACTTCTAGTCTCCAGGAGTCTCATTTTTCATTCAAATTCTCCAAGAAATTGCTACAACATTATGCAAATTGTAACCACCAATTTCCCTTCCAACTCTAACCTAACCCATGGAAAGAAGGAAATTTGGCAATGGCATTACATCACAATTTTCTACATTCAATTATGAATTCACAAACTTTGGTTAATTTAAGTTCCTCAATGTACACCTTTCTTCCTTAGATTAAAAGCTTCTTTCATAGATATAATGGGTTACTCGAAAATAGTCCCATTATCCTATGGAAATTATAAGTTGCATGAGACAGGGATGGATGGGGAAATAGAATACAAACATAGGAAGTTTTTTATTGAATAGAAAACTCCCCTCTCCACCACTTGGAATGTCATGTTATTGAAACATAGACTTGGAATTCATCACCCCATTTTACTGTCCACTTATAGATTTCTAAATCTCCATATGTCATGTCTAATGTGATCTTTGGTAGCAGTATATAAATTCAATTACTCATGAAATGATTTATAATAATCCATTAACATCATGGGCCTTAAATTTCTATACGTTTAGCCTCAGAACACATTTTGATAAGCATGTAGGACTAACAAGGCCTAGTTAAACATCCTAAAATAAATATATCTAATTTAATATGGGGCTATTTACGATTGTTAATAGGATCTATCTCTCTAATTGAAGATCCATTAAGCTCCCTAGAGAATGAAGCAGACATTTACTAAATTATTTTATGAATAACGGACCATCTATTCCTTTGAGGTTCTTAGAGAAACGATTGGTATCAGGTCAATATCATTCAATAACCCTATGATCTTCTAATGTGTTTCCCTCATATTGTTTATTACCAAATTTTCTTTTATGGAAGTATTATTTTCTCATTGAGAAATGGAAATATTTATACCTTCTCTCTACTTCCTTTAACCATTGAATTCTTCATTTTTCTTTCTAAAAAATTTCCTCTTACTTATGGTTATAGCCATTTGTGACCAGGGATAAGTTTCCTACTCAAAAAACTCATTTTTTTATTATTTCATGAACGACTTGTAATGTAACTTGGCCCAATTATGTAGATAGGTCTACTTAGGCTTTGAACATGTCCCCAAACTCCTACTTATTCAACTACCTCAAATAGGTCTTGACATATTTTAACCTATTTTAGAATATGTGCATGATGGCACCATTATTTGTGAGGTATTACTACAAGAATTTATCAATATTGTGTTAAGAGAAAGGGTGTTAGATCCAAAAGGATTCAACCAAAGGAGATTTTTTTGGCAATTCCATTCCAATCCTTTATTAGTCATACTAGGTAGTGATTGATATATAAATAGGAAAAATTGAGGATTTTATAATGACACATAAAATATTAGCCATTTAGAGATAATGAAATAATAAAGTGTGTAGGAAATTTATGTTGATCCCCACTTCTGTTGTTGCAAGTATACAACCCATTGGTGGTATCCTAATCAAGCAATCAAATCTCTTTAATTATATGAATAAACATGCTTGGTTCAATATATACTAGACACAATCCCCCTCTTTTCTATAATTTTAATGATTTTCAAATGCACCAACACCACAATATAATGTTTTTCACTATATATTGTAGCTCGTGGAAAAGGATGAACATTTCGCCCCATATACATTTTTGAGACATCCTTTAGTAGGAAAACTATGAAGTTGAGTACTTTGCAAGACTTGTTCTTTAGAAACATTTATTTTTGTTTCATTTTACGCCTCTAATGTTCAATGATAAAATATTCATTGAGTTGGAGGGAAGGGATGGAATGAATCTGTAAGAGATTCTATCAAAATTTATGTCATTTTCTCCTAGATATTTTAGTTGTTTATTCTAGTCCTACCTCATTTTTTCCTCCTTGATTCATTTATTTCTTAGGTGTTTACTTCTAATTGCTATAAAGGAGGCCTCAGGTTTTTACCCTTTAACAGATTCTGATGTGTTTAATGCCATTTGATATAGGCTTTTGAAATTAATTGAAGTTGTTGATATGGTATAGAGTTATTGATAATTTTCTTGCCAAGTTTCTATACTAAATTATGGATCTACTTCATGAAGTTCAATGTCATGATGGTGACGGTGATATATTTAAACATTAATATTTATACACATCGTAGTCTCACTCACATCTATTACAAATGAATCTAATTTTCTTGTAGTTCATTGGTTGAAGTCAATTATTGTCAACATAGCTAAGGCAAATACAATTTATTAGAGCTTTGAGATATCCATGTTTACATAGATTATAGCATAACATGTCTATGTACAATTTTTCTCTTAGAAATGTAAAATTGTGCTTCCTATGATGCAAATTACCTCTTTTTGTTTTCTCTTATTTTATTCTAATTTATAAGGTACCCCTATTATGGCAACTATAATCTTGTAAGAGAGGTTAACACCTCCTCTCTGTGGTGGAATAATTAGAGCTTGCTTAATGCCCTAGAGATTAAAGAAACTTTAACACTTAGATCCAAAGAGATAGTAATTGAGATATGTGTTATTTATAACCATATGCAACAAAAACAAATCAATTCAACTTAAATGTATGAAATGATATAACTAATGACAATGACATGCTATGTCTCTTCTAAAATTTTATCATTCCTTATTATTATACTCGTTTAATTATATTATAGTTATTTTCTCATCAATGTTTTTTTAAATATCAAATTATTCTGTAGAATGATCAAATAATAGATAAACATATTAACAATAATATTTTTATAAAATTAAAAAATAGTTTTGCAACAATAAGCTCACTTTGCCTTGACCGTCTACATAAATTAATGACAAATCACCCTACTACATTTATATCATCATCAATAAATAAATAAAATTCAAAAGTATTGTCATAACATCATCACAACATACAACATTCTACGATACATTTATATCATCACCAATAAATAAATACAATTCTAAACTATTCTCGTAACAACATTACAACAACTAACCTTCTCCAATACTTAAAAATTTAAGAATCTTTATGATAATTATAAGATTTTTTTTTTTTTCCTTCTCCTCTTAAATCCACACAAATATTCTATAAATAAAAATAATTTTCAAAATTTAAATGAGATTGAACTAATTTATCAACCCGATGCATAGCATTCATGCTCATGACCACTCATAAATAGTTTAGCTATAGCAATAGTAATGAACAGTCTTCAATATCCTCTCGTTCTCATGACGATATTCACATGATGGTATGAATGACTACCTAAGGGATTTCAAATGCTTTCTATGAGTTCTTAAGGTTCCTCATCTTTTCATTATATTCTAGATTTTGGTGCAAGCTTAATAAGCTATGAGAGCTATGAAAATTAAATGTATTATAGTGTAATTTTGTATATTGAGGGCTAGATGCACGTGTACCGAGTAAAAAAATTAAGTAATATGAAATAATAATCTCTCTATATTGAGGCCTAAATTCACGTGTACCCGGAGAAAACGTTAACTAACCTGAAATAATAAAACAAGAGTGTTTAATGTCTAATTTCGAACTTCAGAAATAATTTATTTTAGGCCTCTAATGTTCATCTACAATAAACTTCACACTTACTTCATAATCAGCTTACTTCAAAATCAATAAAATAAACATGATGAAAATTTATAGTGAATATTAAAATACTAGGTTTAACAAAACAATATTTGGCCTCCTCTTTAAACATACATAAAAAAAAATGGTAAACCGAAAAACTATGACCATAACCACATTTGAAATCAGTATTATGCAATGTCCCAACCAGTGATCAAATTTGAAGTGCAGGTCTTAATTTCATTTAGAAGAGCACACATTCATGTAGCACTTCCATTATGAAAAGCTTAAAAAAAAGGAGCAATTCAATTGACAATAGTAACTTATTATCAAATTTCTTTTTATTTTTTAACAAACAAAAACATACTTCTATGTTAAAGGCTGCATTAATAAATGCATTACTCTATTACTCTTACACATGTGTGATTGAGAAATCTAACCACATAAGATTAATGGATTGCCTGAAGACCTATATCCCTACTCTAGTTCAGATAAGGATTAATTTTGTAGGAAATGTTTGTGACGAGAACGTTCAAGCCAATATACAAGTAGCTCAATCAAATTCAAGTTTATTGCATGAATGAAAAAATTCAGTAAAATACTAAAGAGGTTTAGGATTCAACGAAAGTGTGTACAAAGGTGTATATGTTTTTGGTATCTCCTTTTTTAATATGAAAACATACCAGGAATTGGGAATCCTCAAACAAATCAAGTACAAAGGTGTATATGTTTTTTGTATCTCCTTTTTTAATATGAAAACTTACAAGGAATTGGGAATCCTAAAACAAATCAAGTTCAGTATATTAGGAAGCCTGTTGAATGCCCTCCTCTCCAAGAATAAATCGTGCTTTAACTTTGCTTGACATGCGTTTGCTGAATGATGAATCTATGTTCATCTCCAGCTTAAATCATCGTCAAACATTGCTTTGGGCAGACTTCAGGCACAACCCAATGAAATTACAGACCTAATACATGCGCCATATTGACATCTAGTCGCTCTCAATTCAAACTACCAAATGTAATGGTATCAAAGGGTAATTGTGACATAACAATTAATAAGAACTTCCATCATATGCACAATTAGAAAAACAGCTCAAAAAGAAACTATTGTTTTTGAAATGGGAGCAACTCAGAAAATGACAAATGTAATGGTATCAAAAGGTAATTGTGACAATAATTAATAAGAACTTGCATCATATGCACAATTAGAAAAAACAACTCAAAAGGAAATTGTTGTTTTTGAAATGGGAGTTTCTGAAATGAGAAAAAACAACTCAAAAGGAAACTTTTGTTTTTGAAATGGGATTTAAGTTTTAACATGAAAAGAAATTTAACAATTTAACATTCTAATTTGAGAAAAAATGAAATTTAAAAATAAATTGACAATTTGAGAGCCCTTCTTAAAAAATTTTAAGATATTATTCCAAATTTTTTTTTAAATGACAAAAATCAATTTTAAAATTTTTTTTGACTAGTAAAATTTTCTCACTTCTTCTCTGACGTGCCAGAGACCCTTTGAAAGGCTTTCACGTGTTCAATATTGATCCATCCCCCAACCCATATAAGTAGATTATCAGGGAATTCCCTAAGGTGCAAATCCCATATTCACACGAATGTATTCACGTTTAATACGCCTTGTCAAACTTAAAAATCCAAAAGTACCAAAATTTACACCTGAGATTTCTATGGAAACTGGTTAATCCCATTGCGTTAATTATGAAAGCTCAAAAAAAAATTTAAAAAGAGGGAGACATTGAGGCTATATTAGACTGAAAGTCATTCCTACATAGAGGGCACTCAAGTTTAGAGTAAAACCACCGAAAAATGCAGTTTCAAAAGTCTGTCATTTCAAATTTCTTTTTAAGGCTCGACTTCACATGGTTTATAAGGTAGGGATCACTACCAGTAAGAATAAGATCATCAACATAAAGAACAAGGATGATAAGAGAGTTTCCCACTTTCTTGGTGTAGACAGTATTGTCAGAATGACACCTAGGAAAGCCAGATTCTAAAAGAAAGCTATCCATTTTGGCATACCAAGCCCGAGGAGCTTGCTTGAGACCATAAAGAGATTTCTTAAGTCGACATACAAGGCTGGAGTCTGTTTGCATGAAGCCAATGGGTTGTTCCATATAGATTTCTTCATGAAAGTCCCCATGCAAGAAGGCAGGTTTAACATCCATCTGATGGACTTCCCATTTTAAATAGGCAGCAAGGGAAAGAACAAGGCAGATAGAGTTCATTTTGGCAACAGGGGAGAAGGTTTCAGTGTAGTCAATGCCTTCAACCTGTGAAAATCCCTTAGCAACAAGACGAGCTTCATGCTTATCAACTTTCCCATCTGGTCAATACTTGGTTCTGTAAACCCATTTACATCTAACAAGTTTGCGTCCCTTTGGTAGAGGAACAAGATCCCATGTATCATTTGCCAACAATGAATGATATTCTTCATTCATAGCTGCTTCCCAATGTGGATGGCCTGAAGCTTCTGCAAAAGTGTCAGGATCATGATTTACTGGAGCTTGAGCCAGTAAAGAAGAGGCTCTTTCAAACTGAGAACGTGTACGTCGCTGATCTGTAGGATCACCGGCAAGATCACCTGCTGCATCCCGAGTAGTACGGACCCATCTTGGAAGTTGAGGATCCTGAGAAGGTGGGGGAGGATTGTCATCCTCACTTTCATCATCTGAAGAAGAAATGTTTTCAAAAGTAGAAGAGATAGGAAGAGGTGGCACATCCGCCGGACTAGGCTCGTAGGCCGATTTATTTTCATCAAATTTTACATCTCTTCTAATGATAACATTTTTGGACTTAAATGGAATAAGTCTATAACCTTTTACATCTTCAGAATATCCAACAAAAGTACATTTCTCACTCTTAGGTTCTAAAGCTTTATGCTTTTCATCTGGAATATGGGCCCATGCTTCACTTCCAAAAATACGAAAGTGACTTACATCTGGTTTAATGGAACTCCAAGCTTCTTCTGGAGTGATATTCTTTAGAACCTTAGTAGGAGTGCGATTTATTATATAATTTGCACAATTAATTGCTTCGGCCCAAAAACTAAGACTGAGTCCTTTAGATTGCAGCATACAATTAGCCATTTCCTTTAAGGTGCGATTTTTCCTTTCAGCTACACCATTTTGTTGTGGAGTGTATGGAACAGTATGTTGCATTTGAATTCCATTTTCGGTGCAAAAGTTGATGAATCTGTTTTTAACATATTCTCCACCATTATCAGTTCTTAGCTTAAGAATTTGATGTCCAGATTGTTTTTCAACAAAGGCTTTGAAGGCCAAAAATGTGTTAAATACTTCGCTCTTGAGTTTTAAGAAGTATACCCAAGTGCGTCTGGAGAAATCATCAATGAAAGTTAAGAAATACTTGCAGCCAGAGAATGAAGCAACAGGAAGTGGACCACATAAATCACTGTGCACAAGCTGTAAAGGGGCTGAGGCGTGCCAAGAGGCACGTTTTTCAAAACTGTCCCGATGATGTTTTCCGAGTACAAATCCGGAACAAACACCATCTCTGCAAGATACCATAGGAAGACCTGTCACCATATTTTCTTTACATAGATGCTGAAGGGAGCGATAGTTTAAGTGAGCAAATCGCTCATGCCAAAGTTTGCTCACTTCATCATTATGAGCAACAAATACTGAAGGAAGATTTGATGACCCAAAGTTGTGAAACTTGTACAACCTTGTGGAATCATCAGCAATACCAGTAGCTAGAATCTGTTTAGGATCTCTTAGATCCTTGATTACAACATCATGAGGTAAAAATTCAACAATTTTACCTTCACCTGAATGAGTTATCTGATATACAGATAGAAGGTTGCTGGATAAGGTTGGAACACATAATACATCATTAAACTGACCATTGTCTAGATGAACACTTCCAGTCCCTACAACATTAAGAGATCTATCATCACCAACATATATATTTTTGGTGTTACAATCATGTAAAGAAGAAAACATGGCTTTGTTTTTGGCCATGTGATAAGAAGCTCCAGAATCAATGAGCCACTCATGAAAATGAGAGGAAGAAGATACATTTAGTGCATAGCCAGACCGAGATGCTTGACAACCACATGCAGAAAGTGTCATTCCTGAAGATGAAGTTGAAGTTGAAGAGTGCTCCAAATGGATGTTACGCTTCTTCATTGTTGCTTCCAAGGCTTCCATCTTCTTAAAGCATTTGGATTCTAAGTGGCCATCTCGATTACAAAAGTGGCAATGTTTATCAATCTTCTTCCCTTTGTTTTTATTTGCCTTATCATTTTGTTGAAATGATTTTTCATTTCGTGGCTGAAATTGCTTAGGACCCTTGTTTGGTTTAGGACCATTCCTTTTAGGATACAACTTCTTAGGATTCTTTGAATTTGGTTGTTGCTGGGTGGCTAACACTTTCTTAGAAGAGTTTCCAAGATTAAGAAAACCAAGGTGTAAGAGTTTTTCTTGTTCTCTTATTAAAGAATCACAAAAAGAATCAAAAGAAGGAGACTTGTAGTCTGTCCTTGAGAAATGAAGGCTTCTCGTGTAGAATGGAAGGTGGAAACAAACATAGAGTAGGCTGGTCCCAACTTAGTAAGAATGGAATAGATAAGGTTATTATCTTCTTTCTTAACCTTAACACCTTCCAAGAGAAGTCTAAGGGTCTTGAACTTGGACAAAAATCTTCAATGCAAGAAAAATTATTGGGGTCCAATGTAAGCAACTCATTTTCAAGTTGATGGGCTCTAAGTTCATTTTTTATTCCAAAAACTTTAGTAATCGGTTTCAATGCTTCATCAGGAGTATCAAGTTCTGCAATATGGAATCTAAGATCTGAAGAAATAGACATCCCTATCAACCCACGTGCTTGATCTTGCCTATTTTCCCATTTAGCTGCCTTATCTTCATCTTCCAGTTTGGTTTCTTGGCCTGTGGCTATTCTGTAAAGACCTTTACTTCTAAGTAAATCCACAATGTAGGACCACCATTGGAAGTAGTTGGTGCTATCAAGAATAACATGGCATGGACTTTCCATTTTAACAGAAACTGAAACTATATACGTTGAAACTAAGTGTTCCAAAGGAAAGATCTCGAAAAATTAGGCTGGTTAAAAAAAAATGGCTCTGAAAACGGCTTCCGGATGAAGAAGTTATGGCTTTTTGAAGAAAAGTTGATGAAGATGCCGACAAAGTGCGGGAATGTGCGGAAATGAACGAAAATGTTAAAAAAGAATCCGCCCCCTTTCCGAACTTAATCTAATTAGCTCAACAAAAAGGAGACTTGAACTCAAAACCTCTACTCTCATAAATTAGCTTTGGACCAAGTGAGCTAAACTAAAAGTTTAGTCATTTTTGGAAAAGAGGAAGGGGGGGTTTTTTTTTTGTTTTAGTCGCTGAAGCTTTGGGTTGCGTGCTTGCTTGAGAAAGCTCTTTTTCCCTACAAAACAAAAAACAAAAAACCCAACACAGACATACAATAAAAAAACAAACCTTACGGCTTGAAGTTAGCTTTACCCAGAAACTAAATATTTTCCTCAATGTTTCTGATTTTCCGAGATCACACTAAGGCGCAGCGAAAAAGAGCATACGCATGAGAAAAATCCTTCCTCTTTGTTTTTGATTTGCCCAGATCGCACAGAGTCGCAGGGCAAAGAGCATACGCAGAAATCAAAGGTATAGATCTGGTAATAAAAAAGAAACTAAATAAACTGAAATAATAAACAGAGAGAAAATAACTAGAAACTACAAATAAACACTGTATACCTCCATATCTTAAAAATGACGTAGCTAGCGCTACCAAAAACCTTTTCGCATGAAACGAAAGGGGTTCTTGACTGGAACAGATGCTCCTAACACAATAGAGCAGTCCTCTCGGCCCGAAAGTTGTCAGAAACAGTAGATCTAGGAAATGGTAGTCCGATGCAGTTCTACCGGCTTCAGATTTGGATCACCAATAGACGCGGCCCTCAAATAGCTCTGATACCATGTAGGAATTTACAGGGTAAGTTCCTCAGACAAAACACCAGAGGACACCGCTCACAAACAAATCACAGATCAATACACCAGTATTTTTGACGTGATTAAAACCCTCAAAGAGGGAAACAGTCCACAGCCTGAACCAACGCGGCCACTTCAGGCAATTTATTAATAAAATAATGAAATTTTACATAAGCTTCTCTCATGAACAGTTAACCTAAAAATGACCCTCCATGCTATTTAAATAGAGATCATGGACCAATCAGGTGTTAAGCCACGGATCAAGTGTCGGTAATACCGACGAGAGAATGAACCGTCGGATCACTACATATCGTGACCGTCGGATTGTAAGTTACAAAAATATATAGTAAAGAAACACACTTTACCTAACTCTACACTAGACCAAGTTATACTTAACTATTTCCTATGTGTCGGAATATCCTAACATCCCCCCTTAAGAGCAACTTGGGATAGGATTGAAGGATTTACAAATATGACACAATAGGAGAAGGAAGGAGGCACTAGAGCCTATTTTGTGAGCCCAACCTATTGCGCTTCACAGAATGAATAAAACCATAAGTGCTCCGCTTCCTTTCTGCTGATGAAGAGCTTGCCACTTGTGAAAGAATACGAATGGCAAGGTTTTGCAAATGTACACCATTTGCTCGATGACAAATCCACCACCTAACTAGATTCATGGTGCTTCTCTCCTCCAAAGTTGATATGTCTGCATAATCATCTATTCTTGCAACAAAACTAGCAAATTCTTCCTTTAGCTCCCTGTGTAGATGAGAAGGAAAAATTCTCATAAGGGCCTTTTTCACCCCATTAACCACCTCTCTATCCTTATGGGGTGCCTTCCTCTTCCCATTGCTTTGAGCAATAAGCTCCTCATAATAAAACTTGGGGTTCAAGGCATGTGCTAAAGTGTGCAATGGAGTGTTGAAATTGTTCCACCTATCAACAATGATTTTCGTGACTAAACCAGCAAAATGATCATCAACAAACAAAAGTTGTGGAGACTCTAGCGAAATGATTTCCATAGTTTTGTCAACCATGGAATCCATGCCATCATATACCTCTCCTAAGAAAGGTTGGTCAATGTCAGTACTCCGAAGAAGCTCAAATGCAGGGGTTGTGAAATTTAGCAAGAAATCCACCTTGCTCCACCAATCCTCATCAAGGCACAATCTACGCACCATATATCCCCACTCTGAATCTGCTTGTCTCCACTCATCCAAAGTTGACTCACCACCATAGAAACTAATGCATGCTTAACCTCAACAAGACGGCGCAACATCAAGAAGTTTGAGGCATATCTTGTCTCAGAACCTTTTAAGAACTCCAATTTGGAGTACTCTGGAAATATGGCATGAGATTGGTGGTGGTTGGTGATGAATTTGACAATCTCCCTTGCTTCCCCTGTGATTTCCTTTATCCATGATGTTGATTTGGGGTAGCATCGAATGTGCTCTAGCCACGAAATTTGGTGGAGAGGTTGGGGCACATGAAATCTCCAATACCCAGAAAGAGTTTGGGCAGATTCTAAACAGATCAAGAGATATTAAAATAATTAGTATTTTTACCTAAGTCTAAACTTAGGGAAAATAAAATATTAATGTGTATTAATATGAATCTATGTTAGAATGGTCCAAAAGACATGGATCAAGCCAAATCTAATCTTAGCTGT
>APFE030826858.1:0-10978 GCA_000404065.3 Pinus taeda | reverse complement strand
AATGTCTATAACATTACTTTCTTATAAATGATAATGAAATAATTATTAGTTTTAAATGTTTTTTGGCTTCTGAAGCAATGTTTATATGATATTGTATGTTATAAATTTTTATTAATAATCTTCTCAACTATATCAAATTTTCAGTACATCTATATATAGGAGTCTAACAACCTATAAATTTGTTGAACAAGTAACAAATAAGTTACTTGTTAATTGGAAAAAATCCCTCAAAATAATCATTTTATCTAATCATTAGCCTTTGTTTTATAAAAAACATAATCGGTAAACCATTCAACATATATCTCCGAACAAAATGTAATTAATTACTAGTAATTGCAGCAGATGTTGCAAAGGAAAGGCCATAAGGAATAAATTGGAGAAGAATCGTGACATATAAAAAATCTTTGAACATAAAAATTAGCAAACGACACATTAATCAAAGCTAAAAGATAAAGAGAAATCACTTTCATTATGACAAAATAATACATTGTATAACAATTCCAACATAGATTGCGAGTTAATCTTTAAAAATAGCCTTTCAAGTTTCAATAGCTAATATTTGATAGCTTTTGAAAAAATACAAGTAGAAGATGAGATAAGATAAATGAAATAATATTAGTCCATGAATAATATGATGGATATCTTTCCAAATCTAAATTTGCATCACAACCTCACAAGTTTTGAAAATGAGCAAAATATAGGCTACTGACTATTCAAAACATTTTTTGAAAAATGTGTAACTTTGATGGTAAACTCTAGTGCAATGAAGTTGATGATGTTTAATATCTCCAATGTTTCCTCTAAGAACAGCATCTTTGAAATTGTAAGGTAACATTTTGAATTACACTGGCACTAGAAATAGACTATTTTAGTATTTTGCATTACCCCCTCAATTGTATAGGGTTTACATCTCTTGGTGGCAAAAATTATAATGTGTATTATAACTTCTTGTATATATCACCAATTTATATTAAAAAAATGCAACAAACCATTATAGCAGTTTACATAGGGAAGAAACCTCTAATAAATGTCGAATGCAATTCCTAAGACAAAGTAGTTCCTCAATGAATTCTTTAGAAAACTAGGGAAAATAAAATCATTAAACCACTTCAAAATGCTTCTTAAACTGAAGAAATTGGTATAGTACTAAGTACTAGTGTATTATAGAGGTGTCTTAGTTATTGTTTCATTTTCTTGTCTCTTTGCCCAATGATAACAGCAATAATAACAAAGAAATCGTGATCTACTTTTTATTTTTTTTTGTCATGTACGACATGGATGGAAAGGTTCTCAATGAACATGTAATCTCAAATATTTATTGCATAATGAATCCTTATTCATTTAGCAGGAAAAATAATATTAGACAAGTGGGGTGATTTCCTTTTTGTGTTTAGAGCACTTAGATAATGTCTTCTTAGGTTTTCGAACTCACCTTAATGTTTTTACTTGATCTCATCCAAAATAATTCCCACTGCCAGCTCCCTTTCATATTTTCTCAAGAAAATAGGATGCATTTGAATTGAGCTTCATAATATTGTTGGTTTCCTATATTGTTAGTTTTCTCAATTCACCCATGCATAGGAGGTAATTGAATCTCCCGCTATTTCTACTTTAGTCTAGAATCCTCATCCTCATAACAAAGGAGTGTGAACACTCAATTCTCTCCTAATTCTAAAATGACAACTAATGTGGAAGGAACATGCATTAGAGATCGTTGAGAAATAAGCTCTCTGAAAATTTTATCAAGAAAAATTAGCTAATATCAATTCTCTTTCTAGATGGATTCTGCAGGTATTCTTTTCTATCTATAATGCCTTAAATTATAAAGATATTATAATTTTGTTAATAATTATCAAATAATAAAAATACATTCTCTCAGCATTTGGGATGCTTAATATCCATCAATCAAAACTATATTCTTTAAAAAAATCACTACTTAAAATTTTCTATATTATTTTATATCTTATAATTTTATATTATTTATTATTATTTAAATTAACAGGATAATTTGTTTTCTTAACTTTCTATCTTCTATCATACTTTAATGAATAGTTGGTCTCTATGAATTGATTTTATCTATTTTTCAATATCCTCTTATATCATTCATTAATTACTTTCAAATTTAATATATTTTTTAAAATTCTCATTTATAACCTATTCTTTATATTCAATGAGCTTTCATTTAAATACATTCAATATTGTCATTTTTTTTATAAATTTTATTAAATTGAATTGAAATTTTTTTATCTTCATTTATTAATTAATATAGTTTATAAGTTCTATTTAGTATATTTTGAATTTTTTTTATTTTTTATTTTAAAATTAAAATTTATTCAACATTTAAATATAATATATAATTTTTTTTTAAATTTCTTTTAAAATATCTTTGAAATTTTATTAAACCTAATTTCATAGGTTTTTTAAATTAAACTGTAATTTACTTTAATTTAATTAAAATTAAAATATAAAATGGCCACTTTTTACTATAATCAACAATTAATAATTTCATAGATTTAATTCATAATTGTTTTTATAATTTTAGAAAATTATGAAGAGAGTGGATGTCATGACTTTATCCTAAAAAATTTATTTAAATATTTTCAATTATTTAATTAATTAATTTAAACTCTACACTAAGTATTTTATTTATTTCTAAATAAAAAATAATTAGTTGAATGATATATAAGGTGTAAAACCATTGTGTATCAGCATTATATTTATTTGCTAGTGAAGAATAATTTAATTAAACGATATATAATGTGTATTAATTACCAAATATTTTTAACAAATTATTTTATAATTTCTTATCATTGTAAGGTTTTATAATATCAATCCTTCATAATCACATTATATTTGTTCGCAAGTTTTTGTGAACGAATCATTTGGTTGTTACAGTAACGCTATGATACAATGAATGCGGTAACACGAAAATCTATTTGTATATGGTACTTAGCCTTAATAGTATTTTGATATGCAACAATGTTATTTTATAAATATAAATATTAATAAGAATTTGTAGTAAAATAGTTTTAGTATTTTATATAAATATGTATTATAAGAAAAAAAATAAATCTCAGATACTTGTTTTAATATGTTTTTTATTTTTAAGTCTAAAATGTATCATTTTATTGTTATTGGTTTAAAATATTTATTAAATATTGTTATTTGGTTAAATATTTTAAATTAATAAAAATATTTGTTAAATTTATTTTTAAATTCACTCATTAAAAATGTCTAGAACATGAATTGGCTAAAAATAATAATGGAAGACTTTGAGTGTCATTGTTTTTTCGCTCATGAAACAATGTTTCTGTGAGATTGCCTATAAATATTTAATATTTCTAACTATATTAATTATTCAATACATTTATACTTAAGAGGAGTAACTTATAGATTTATTGAACAAGTAACAAATAAGTTTCTGGTTAATTGGGAAAAATGCCCAAAAAAAACAATTTTATCTATTGAATACTCTATGTTTTATAAAAAATCATAATCCTAAATCATTCAAATATCTGTCATAAGCATGTAATTAATTAATTACTAGCAATTTAACTAGATGTTATAAAAGAAAGGTCACAAAGCATAAATTTGACAAGCTCGTGACATATAGAAAATAATTCAACATAAAAATTAGTAAACAAAATGTCATTCAAGGTTAGAAGATAAATTATGCCAAAATGATAGGTCCTATAACCTTTCCAACACAAATTGTCTCTTGATCTTTAAAGATGGTCTTTCAAGTTCCAATAGCAAATATTTGATAGAATTTGAAAAAATAAAAGTAGATGAGAGAAACTAAATAAAATAATATTAATTCATGAACAATATGATGACTATATTTCCAAATCTAATTTTGCATCACAACCTCACAAGTTTGAGTCATGTATTAGATGAAAATGACTGAGACGATAGCTACCAATTATTCATAAGTTTTGGTGTAAAATCGGAAACTTTAATGGGAAAATCGAGTGCAGTGACGTTGATGATGTCCAAATTTATTGCACTAACACTAGCAATAAACTATTTTAGTATTTTGTATTGCCCCCTTATTAATGCAAGATTTACATTTCTTAATGGCCAAAATTCTAATTTGTATTATAACTTCTTGTATATACCATCTATTTATATTTTCAATTGCAACATACCGTTATAGCACTTTACATGGTGAGTAAATCTCAATTTTAGTTTTTGTTATTGCCCCCTTAATAGTACAAGATTTACATTTCTTAACGGCAAAAATTATAATTTATACTATAACTTCTTGTATATACCATCTATTTATATTGACAATTGCAACAGAGCATTAAAACACTTTACATGGTGAATAAATCTCTATTAAGTGCAATAATTCCCATAAAGGAGCAATTCCCAGTGGAAATTTTTAGCAAAACAAGGAAAACATAACCATTAAACCACTTCAAAATACTTCTTAAATTGCAACAATATGTATAGTATTGCATACTAATATATTATGTAAGTGTTTTGGCTTCTTTTTCCTTTCCTTGTAACTTTGCCCAACAATATGTATAGTACTACGTACTAATATATTATGTAAGTGTTTTGGCTTCTTTTATCTTTTCCCAACGGTAACAACAATAATGACAAAGAACTCGTAAACTACTTTTAATTTTATTTTTGCTAAGTTATCAATAAACAGGAAGCCTAAAATCTGTATTCCATAATGCATCTTTATCCATTTAACGAAAAAAAATAATACTAAGGCAATTGGGTTTATCCTTTTTTTGTTTTTAGAGCACTTAGATAATTCCCTCTTGGGTTTTGGAAATGACCTTATCTCATCCAAAATCATTTCCATTACTAATTCTTTTTTATATTTGCTAAGGCCATTTCAATGTATAACTAAAGCTTACTTTCTCTAATTCTATGTTTAAGGGTGGCAGTTCATTTCGCATAATATGAGTGATTTGTATTTATTTTTTAATTTTGAATGATATTTTGTCTATTATTTTTTATCTTCAATAATATTTTTATATATAATGCCTTGAAAATTATTCTAATGTTGATATAAATTATTTGATATAAATTACTAGTGTAAATGTTTGGAAGTTTTCTAATTTTTAAATAGTAAAAACTGAGGTCAATATATTATAAATATTTAGAGGCTTTTTGTAAGTTGAAGGATATATTGAAAAGGGTTCAGAAAAAGGAATTAAGAGGTATATTCTGTATTATTACATTTCGTATTAAGAGGTATATTCTTTATTATTCCAGAAATGTAAGTAGTTCAAAACTCTGACGCTAACTCAAAACTGATATTGATATACAAAATCAAAGATTCTGATAACTTTTAAGTCTAAATGTTTTGTATTTCTTTGTTAAATATGTATAGAATTATTCCTTATCATTACTTTTCATTCTAATAAAATTTAAGATCATTTAATTATTTTAACATGGTTCCCTACTAGGTACACGAGATGCCAATATACCACTCTCATTGCTTAGCACTTTTCAAGTATTAGTTCCATCATTACAGTCACCAAATTTGGTTTCCCATTACTTCGTCTTTTCCAGGAACTAAATGAACCGAGGTTCCCTTACTATTTTCGACAAGTAATCACGAAAGAATCACTTGCACCTTGGATCACTCACTTGGCGAAGAAGACAAGCATGTTAGGTGAGCGATTGTCGATAAAAAGGTATACCAAGTGAGATACCAATCATGAAAAGAGACAAAATCAATTTCTTAGGTATTCTTGACAAACAAACATGAAAAGACATCAAAAGAGCAACCATCGCTCTCCTGGGGAAGAAAAGAAGCGGACTAAGTAAGCATAAGAGTGCACAGTACACTCATGCTGAAATTGGATGACACACTAAAAGTTCTGAATCCAACGATGGAGGGATACACAACACGACTCTAGCTTTAAATTCTTAACAAGCATATCAAGCCACTGACCGAAGGTTAAAGGGAGAAGAGCGCTTCCCTCATTTGCCAAATAAATCCGTCAGGTCTACCAACCACCCCGAAGGTTCTGTCTTAAGCGATTTAGGTTTATGTGGATGCTAGAAATATTTTCCTTAACTCTCTTCTTCTGGTGGACCCCCAAACGTTCTTTCTTAAGCGATTTAGGGTTATGTGGATGCTATAAATATTTTCCTTAACTCTCTTCTAGTGGGTTGGAGTATAGTTGATTTCTCTTTCCTAGGAACCATTTAGTGTATATGGCAGATTTTGGAAATATCATGGAATCCCATAGACAACAGCAGCAGGGGTATTTGTTTCATTTGGTATGGGTATCTTGGAATATGCTTATATCATTATTTCTCTCAAAACATTCTTTGATGCTCATGTTGCCACATGGTGTTGTATTATTGGTTGGTTACCATTCTTATAATTGCACTTAAAAGTTTCTACGGAGGAATAAAGTGAATATGGCCATAGATAG
This sequence comes from Pinus taeda, assembly GCA_000404065.3. NCBI lineage: Eukaryota > Viridiplantae > Streptophyta > Pinopsida > Pinales > Pinaceae > Pinus > Pinus taeda. The sequence continues at coordinate 4,568 of APFE030826858.1, read as the reverse complement.
CATGATTAAGAGAAAAATTGAAAAATTTAAGGATAAAATTTCATTTTAAAGCTTAGAAATTGTGTTTAACTTTTTAGTCGTAATAGACAAAGTGTAAAATGTTTGGCAATATTTGATAACAATTTTCAAATTTGTAATCATTTAATATAGTCTCTATAAAATTTCAGTGATTTTAAATATAAATTGATCTTATTGGGTCGTGCGCTCTACAACCCATTATAAGGTATATGTGAAGGAGTTAGATGTAATGTAAGATATTGTATGTCAAAATTTTTAATGTGGGCTATATTATAACTTATCATATTAATAACTTTAAAAAGCAACACAGTCTTCTATATTCTTTTTAATCATTATTATTGCAATAAACTAGTTTGAGCCAGGCAATAAAAGTAATAAAATTTAATTTGCTATATTTGAATAATGAGATTCTCTTTCGAATTAATCACATAGTTGAGATCTGGAAGAAGTTTCAAACTATCTATTGTAGTTCATTCTTAGGGCAAAGGTGAAAAAATCAATCTTTACAAATGTTTAAATAGCATAGATGCAATGTTTTGAACCATCTAATGTGGTTCATCCTCAAGACAAAGGTGAAAAAATTAATCTTTCTAAATGTTTGAATAGCATAGATGTATTGAATTAGCAGTGATGAATTAAAAGATTTTAGGATATTCTCACACATAGAAAATAGTTAAGTATAACTTTGTCTAGTGTAGAGTTAGGTCAAGCGTGTTTCTTTATTATGTACTTTTGTAACTTACAATTTGACAGTCATGATATGTTCCAGACATGAAATGATATGATGGTTCATTCTGTCCTCGGTATTACCGACACATGATCCGTGGCTTAACACCCGATTGGTCCATGATCTCTATTTAAAGAGCATGGAGGGTCATTGGTAATGTAACCATTCATGACAAAAGCTTATGTAAATTTATATTCTTTTATTAATAAATTGCCTGAAGTGGTCGTGTTGGCTCATGCCATGGACTATTTCCCTCTTTGAGGGTTTTAACCACGTCAAGAATACTGGTGTATTGATTTGTGATCTGTTTGTGAGCGGTGTCCTTTAATGTTTTGTCTAAAGAACTTACCCTGTAAATTCCTACATGGTATCAGAGCTATTTGAGGGTCAAATATGTTGGTGATCCAAATCTAAAGTCGATACAACTGTATTCGATTGTCGTTTCTTAGATCTACTATTTCTAATTGTTTTCTGAGTGAGAGGACTACTCTATTGTGTTAGGAGCATCTGTTCCAGTGAGGAACCCCTTTCGTTTCACGCGAAAAGTTTTCTGGTAGCCCTAGCTATGCCATTTTTAAGATCTAGAGGTATATAGTCTTTATTTGTAGTTCTAGCTATTCATCTCTATGTTTATTTCAGCTGATTTAGTTCTCTATTTTTTATTATCGGATCTATACCTTTTATTTCTGCGTATGCTCTTTGCCTTGTAACTTTGTGCGATCTAATAAAGTTAGAAGCATAAATGAAGGATTTTTCTCATGTGTATGCTCTTTTCCGGCGCACCTTAGTGTGATCTTAGAAAATCAAAAACATTGAGGAAAATATTTTGTTTCCGGCGAAACCTAAGTTCAAGCCATAATGTTTGTTGTTATTGTATGTTCATATTGGCTTTTGTGGTTTTTGTTTTGTAGCAAAAAAATATATTTTTCAAGTAAGCACGCACCCCAAGGCTTTAGTGACTTAAAAAAAAAAAAAACCCTTTATCCAAAGTTACTTTATGAGAATAAGGGTCTTGAGTTAAAGTCTTTCTTTCTCTTGAGTTACTTTTTCAAAAAGCACATGTAGCTTATGTTTTAAAGTTACTTTATATAACAGTGTTCTCAACTATTATAAAAAGTGAGTCACTTATAATTCTAAAGTATCTTTATCTTTTATTTAAGTTACAATTTAGTGGGTAGCTCATAAAGTACCATTGTAAAAGTGACTTTTACTTCTTTATAAAAGTGATTCACATAATTTTTTTTTAAAGTGAGCTTATTAGATTAAGTTTGGAAAGAGGGTGATTGTTTTAAATATAATGTTATGATTTGTTTCTGCACATTCACGCACTTCGGTAGAATCTTCAACAACTTTTCTTCAAAAAGTCATAACTTCTTCATCTCGAAGCCATTCTCAGATCCGTTTTTTTAATCAGCCTAAATTTTTCAAGTTCTTTCCATTAGAACACTTAGTTCCAGCATCTACAACTTCAGTTTCTATTAGAATGGGAAGTCCATGCCAAGTTATTCTTTACAGCACCACCTACTTCCAATGGTGGTCCTACATTGTGGATTTACTTAGAAGTAAAGGTCTTTACAGAATATCCTCAAGCGGAGAAACCAAACCTCAAGATGAAGATAGAGCAGCCAAATGGGAAAATACGCAAGATCAAGCACATGGGTTGATAGGGATGTCTATTTCTCCAAACTTTAGGTTCAATATTGCAGAACTTGATACTCCTAATGAACCAATGAAACAACTCACTAAAGTTTTTCGAATTAAAAATGAAATTAGAGCCCATTAACTCGAAAATGAGTTCCTTAAATTGGACCCTAATAATTTCTCTTCCAATGGAGATTTTTTTGTTTAAGTTCAAGACCCTTAGACTTCTCTTGGAAGGTGTTACGGTTAAGAAAGAAGATGGTAGCATTATATATTCCATTCTTACTATGTTGGGACCAGCTTACACTTTGCTTGTTTCCACCTCCCATTCTACTAGAGAAGCTCTTATTTCTCAAGGACAAGACTACGCGTCCCCATTTTTTGATGCCTTTTGTGATTCTTTAATAAGAGAAAAATAAAATATTTTATATCTTGGTCTTCTTAATCTTGGAAACTCTTCTGAGAAAGCCTTAGCCACCCGACAACACCCAAATTCAAAGAATCCTAAGAAGAAGTATCCTAAAAGGAATGGTCCCAAACCAAACAAGGGTCATAAGCAATTTTAGTCTCGAAATGAAAAATATTTTCAACAAAATGGTAAGGCAAATAAAAACAAAGGGAAGAACACTGATAAACATTGCCTTTTTTAATTGAGATGGCCACTTAGAATCCAAATGTTTAGGAAGATGGAAGCCTTGGAACCAGCAGTGAAGAAGCATAAGATCCATTTAGAGCACCCCTCAACTTCAACTTCATCTTCAAGAATAAAACTTTTCGCATGTGGTTGTTAAGCATCTCAGTCTAGTTATGCACTAAATGTATCCTCTTCTTATCATTCTCATGATTGCCTCATTGATTCTGGAGCTTCTTATCACATGGCCAAAAACAAAGCCATTTTTTCTTCTTTAAATGATTGTAACACCCAAAATATATCTGTTGGTGATGATAGATCTCTTAGTGTTGTAGGGATTGGAACCATTCATCTAGACGATGGTGACTTCAATGATGTATTATGTGTTCCAACCTTATACTACAACCTTCTATCTATATATCAAATAACTCATTTAGGTGAAGGTAAAATCGTTGAATTTTCAACTCACGATGTTTTAATTAAGGACCTAAGCGATCCTAGACAGATTTTAGCTATTAGCATTGCTGATGGTTCTAGAAGGTTGTATAATTTTAACAACTTTGGGTCATCAAATCTTCCCTCGTTATTTCTTGCTCATAATGATGAAGTGAGCAAACTTTAGCATGAGTGATTTGGCCACCTAAGCTATCGCTCCCTTTAGAATCTATGTAAAGAAAATATGGTGATAGGCCTGCAAATGGTATCTTGCAAAGATGGTGATTTCTCCATATCTGTAATCGGAAAAAATCATCAGGATGGTTTTAGGAAACATGCCTCTTGACATGTCTCAGCCCCTTACAGCTTTTGCATAGTGATTTATGTGGTCCACTTCTAATTGTTTCATTCTATGGCTACAAGTATTTCTTAAATTTCATTGGTGATTTCTCCATACGCACTTGAGTATACTTCCTAAAACTCAAGAGTTAATTATTGAACATGTTCTTGGCCTTTAAGGCCTTTGTTGAAAAACAATTTGGACATCAAATTTTTAAGATAAGATCTAATAATGGAGGAGAATATGTTAACAAAAAATTCATCATCTTTTGCACTGAGAATGTAATTCAAATGCAACATATTGTTCCATATACTCCACAACAAAATGGTGTAGATGAAAGGAAGAATCCCACCTTAAAGGAAATGACTAATTGTATACTTCAATGTAAAATATTTAGTCTTAATTTTTGGGCAGAAGAAATTAACTGTGCAAATTACATAATAAACCACACTCCTACTAAGGTTTGAAAGAATATCACTCTGGAAGAAGCATGGAGCTCAATTAAACTAGATGTAAGTCACTTTCATATTTTTGGAAGAGAAGCATGGGTCCATATTCCAGATGAGAAACATAAAGTTTTAGAACCTAAGAGTGTAAAATGTATTTTTGTTGGATATTCTAAAGATGTCAAAGGATATAGAATTATTCCACTTAAGTCCAAAAATGTTATCATTAGAGGAGATGTAAAGTTTGCTGAAAATATATCGGTCTATGAGCCTAGTTCGGTGGATGTACCACCTCTCTCTATCCCTTCTACCTCTGAAAATATTTCTTCT
>APFE030826854.1:0-11817 GCA_000404065.3 Pinus taeda | reverse complement strand
TGATGTTCCACTGCTTGAACCTTAGAATTTTCTCTTAAATATGATGTGATGGATGGTGGCTGATATCCATAAAGTGTTGTAAATAGGGTTATTTTTGTTGTTGTATGGAAGGAAGTGTTATACCACCCTTCAGCCAGAGGCAACCATTTGACCCTTGTGTCTATTTATCAGATGTAAAGCAATGAAGATATCCTTCCAAACATTTGTTTACTATCTCAGTTTGCCCATCAGATTAAGGATGATAAGATGAGCTATGAGCTAACTGAGTACTGAGAAAAGAAAATAATTTTGTCCAAAAATTTCTAGTGAAAATGGGATCTTTGTCACTTACAATAATCTTTGGGTTTCCATGTAGCTTTTGAATTGTTTCCATAAATGTAGTAGAAACTGTATCCGCTTTAAATGGATGTGATAATGCACAAAAGTGTGTATACTTGGTAAGTCTGTCAAATACCTCCATGATGACACTCTTTCCCTCAGACTTGGGTAAAGCTGTGATAAAATCCATTGAAACCTCCTCCCAACATTGGCTTGGAATTGATAAAGGTTGTAATAGACCCAGGTTCTTAATTGTTTCAACTTTATTTTGTTGGCAAACCAAACATTCCCCACAAACTTCTGAATATATTATTTAAGGCCATCCCAAAAAAATTCCTTCTTAACCCTGTGGTAAGTTTTTAAAAATCCTAAGTGCCCTCCTAAGGGAGAAGTGTGCAATTCCATAAGAATTTTTCATTTGAGTTCCGAATTCTTACAGAGGTATAAGCGATCTTTGTACCATAACAAATCATTTTGCTAGCTAAATGTATCAGATGTATTGGAATCTTGTTGTAACTTTTGAATAAGTGCCCACACTTCTTCCTCATTCTTCTATTCCTCCCTTGCTTCATTTATCAAATCTAGTTGGATAATAGAAATGGTGCACAATAATACTTCCACGTCCTCATCATTTCTTGAGAGTGCATCTGCCACCACATTTTTCTTCCCTTTTTTGTAGATGATTTCAAAGTCATAAATCAACATCTTTGTGACCCATTTTTGTTGCTCTTTAGAGGATAATCTTTGTTCTAAAAAGTATTTAAGGCTATCATGATCTGTTTTTACCTTGAAGTGTATTCCCATTAGGTAGGGTAGCCATTTCTTAAGTGCATGTAGTATTTCCAACATTTCCTTCTCATAAATAGCTTTGTGTAAAACTTTCCCTTGATTGGACGACTTTCAAAAGCAATGGGTCTTTCATCTTCCATTAAAACAACACCAATTCCATCTCATGAAGCATCACATTCCACAATAAAGGTTTTTGTGAAGTCCGGTGTAGCTAAGACCGGTGCTTGGAACATTGCCTCTTTAAGATGTTCGAAGGCCTTTTTTGCTTCTGGAGTCCATGAAAATGCATCTTTCCTTAATAATGTTGTTAGAGGTGATGTTATTCTCCCATAATATTTAACAAACTTGCGATAATACCCTGTCAACCTAAGAAATCCTCATAGATGCTTTATGGATGTGGGAATTTTCCATTCCTTAATGGCTTTAATTTTGCTAGGGTCGACCTTAACTCCTTCATGAGATACAATATGACCCAGATATTCCACCTCTTGTACTCGAAAGAAACATATGGATCTTTTTGCATATAATTGTTTCTCCTCCAATAGTTGTAGCACCTTGTCAACATGTTCAACATGATCCTTCAAAGACTTGATGTAGATTAGTATATCATCAAAAATTACTAACACAAATTTTCTAAGGAAGGGTTTGAAAATGGAATTCATCAAACCTTGAAATGTAGAAGGTGCAAAGGTAAAGCCAAAAGGCATGACCAAAAATTCATAATGACCTTCATGAGTTCTAAATGTTGTTTTCAGAATGTCTTTAGTCTTCATTATGATTTGATGATATCCTGAATGAAGATCCAACTTGGTGAAGAAAATTGATCCATGCAATTCATGTAGTAATTCATCAATGATAGGAATGGGAAACTTATCTTTAATAGTGAGCTCGTTGAGCTCCTTATAATTTAGACACATGCACCATGATCCATCCTTCTTGTACACCAATACTGCTGGAGCAGAGAAAGAACTTTGACTAGGTTGAATTATACCACCCTCTAGCATTTCTGCAACCATACGTCCAATTTCACCCTTTTGGGCATAGGGATATCTGTACGGCCTGATGTTTGGAGGAACACTTCCTAGAATCATATGAATAGAATGATCATGATCACGAATAGGTGGGAGACCTTTGGAAGTCTCAAATACCTTGGAATGATTGTCCAAGACTTTTTGGAGATCTAGAGAAATAGATGATTTCGATGTGGAAACATCTAGCGAACATAATTATGCAATTACACCTATTTGTTCCTTTTTTTTAGAAGCTTTGTCATATTGTTAGAGTTAATTATCTTTCCTAGTTTCCCTGTAATACCCCTTAATTCAACTTCGTTTCTTTCTGCAGAAAATTTCATGAAAAGTTCTTGAAAATTAAAAGCTATTGTACCCAAGGATTGTATACATTGGACTCCTAGTACAACATCAGCACCTCCCACTGGAATGGAAAGCGTTGGGCTAGTCAATACATATTATCCCATGGATAGCTTGATATTATGGAAATTTCTAGAGCAATTTATTGTTCCTCCATTTGCAACCATCACTTGACACTCTGGTGCTGGATATAGGAAGCAATTCAATTCTTTTCTACCTTACAATGAATAAAATTGTGGGTACTTCCTGAATCAATCAACACTATTACCTTTTTCTTCTTGATTTGTCCTTCTATCTTGATGGTTTGAGGGTGGTATTCCCGCCAATGCATTACAAGATATGGTCAGATTCATTTCTTCTTTATCTAGGCTTTGTTTCTGGAGTATATCCTCTTCTTTTGACCTTTTCTTTGCTCCTTTTCTTCTCTCTTCACCATTCTTATGTTTAAATAATTTCTTCTCGGCACACTTATGACCTTTAGTGTATTTGCTATCACAACTGTAACAAAGCCCTTTTGCTTTTTTTCTTCCAATTTTTGTGGTGTCAACCTTATAGGTTGTGGAAGACTAGGGGCAACAACACTTCCATCTTTATAGTTGTGAGTGGTATGCTTCCTGGTTGCCATAATTTTGCTTTCCATTTTTCTTGCTAACCTGAATGCCTTCTCTAATGAATCAGGTTCCCAAAGGCGAACATCATGTTGGATATTATCCTTTAAAGACCCTATGAACACATCAATCCTATGCTCCTCTGGAATATCTTTTACCCTTATGTTCAATTTTGGAACTCCTCAATGTGCTCCATTATTGAACCCTTTTGTTTGAGACTTATCAATTGGCTAAAAAAAGTGTTGCTTTTTGTATCCTCATAATGTCCTGTCAATTCTTCCATAAAAATTGCCCAAATGATAATTTGTTTACGAGAGCAAAGCCATTGATACCATACAAACTGATTTGGTTCAAAATATAAAGTTTCAATACGTACCTTTTGTGTGTTTTGCACATTATTGAGACCGAAAAATTGCTCCATCTGTAATATCCATGTTGTGGGATCCTTGCCATCAAACTTCCTCATATTGATTTTTGGAATATGGTGGGTCTTTGATCCAATAATAGAGTATATGAAATCATGATTAACATTTCTTTTGTTTGCATCATGAATTTCCTTTACTACCCTTTCACCATTAGTAAGTATTTCTTGTAGAAAATTTGTCAAATCTGTCTTCAAATTTGCCATGTTTGTCTTCAAATCTGTCTTCAAATCTGCCATGTCTCTCTTCAAATCTGTCTTCAAATCTATCTTCAAATTGTCCATATTAGCTTCCATGCCCTTTATCTTAGATTCCATGCCATTTATCTTAGCTTTTGTTAGCTTTTGTGAGAGTGACATTTGTTGTACTTGGTCTTGTAATTTTGATATATCATGTAGCATTTCTTCCTATTCTTCATTAGTCATGCTAGAGCTTTCAGGTTGCTTACTAGGTGTTTGTATTTTCTTTCCTCGGGGTATCAGCTGCCGATAATGCTCTATTATGCCCTTTGAATTTCTTCAAAATAATTTTTCAATCCAAGCTTAAGCAAAAATTTAAAGAATCTACACACCTTTTTTCACTTTGTAGGAGCTCGATATTACCTCTGATGTATCTCTATAATTTCAGATCATCTAGTTTTGAAATTGCGACTTGCAGTAGCCCTCTATGTCCTCTTTCCAATGCCACCAATCTGATCCAAATTAGATTCTCCAAGGAAGAGTTATGCCAAATGTCCCACAGTGACCTAATTATAGACTAGTTCAATAGAGAAAAGTTGTACAACATGCCACGTGTCCCTGTTTCTACCTCTAGATCTGAAAAATATATACAAGAAACTATAGTCCGTCCTCTTTCTGTACCTTCTTATGAGACTTCAATCCAATGCCCAGAGAGAAATTTATGACGATTTTCCCCAGGTCAGCTATTTGGAATGTAATTTAGTAGTCTACAAAAAGACCAACTTCCTCAGATCATATCTCCACAAATATACCGCGAAAGACTCTAATATTTGGAACCAAGGTTTCATGCGATTTCATCTCAAATGGGTGTTTTTTTTTCTTCTGAAACGTTGCAGAAAAAAGTTATAGCAAAAATGCCACGATGACCTATTTGGAGCAGTGAAACCCTAAAATCCAAAGCTTTGCTACCAAATGTTATGAAACCAACTAACAAAAAGATAGAAAAGATAGATCAACGCCTTATAATTCAGCCTCTTCGAGGGGGAAACCTCCTTTACATTACACAAATGAATGAGTCTTTGATGATTCAAATGACAAAACCTCCTTTCTATATATAGGAGTCTAAGGAGTCACAATATAACCCAACCGACCTAACAATAATAATATAAAGGCACAAAAATAACAATAGAGGGATTCTATGGGGCATAGTAATAACAATATGGGGATAATAGGGGCACAACAATATTAATACGGGATATAAATATAATATTAATGGGGTAATCACTAGTATTATAGGGACCTAACACCCTAGGGTGACACACTTTAGTGAATGTACCCTTTATCAAGTAACTCTTGCAACTATATTTTAAGTTTAGTTACTTCATGTATGCTCACATGGTAAGAAGATTTTGATAATGAGGTTGCTCTTGGGATTAGTTCTATAGTAAAGTCAATATCACTTTTAGGAGGAAACACTAGAATATCTTATGAGAATACATCCACGAATTCCTAAATAATTGGTATCTTTTCCAAATCATTTATCTTGTCCTTAGAATTTGTATAGCCCACCTTCACAACATATATCTGACAACCCTTTCAGATGCACGTTTTCAATTGGCTATTTGTGATAGGTCACAATTTAATAGCCCTTTTAGTCCCTTGAATTTCTTTTCTAACAACGGTCTTAGTGAGGAAGCTATTGGTTTTTCCTTTATTGTTCACCAAACACTAATTCCTTTCTAACCATTCAAATTAACACCTCATAATGTCCCAACAACAACATATTTAAATTCACCTTAATTTGTTCTGATGGTATTTCAACAGGGTAGTTTTCCACCTTAGCAATCACTTTTTTTTTAGGCCTAGTAGGTAGTTGCACAACCAAGGGTTTTTTAATTTGGCAATTTACAATAGACACAACACAACAAATTTCGGACTGATATAACTTAGGCTTACGCCTAGGTCTATTTAAATAGAAACATAATTATTAGCTATTTTACCTTCAAATTATACTATCGCAGGTTGATATTCAACCTAGTGATATTCCAAATCAATGTTTATCTTTGGTATGTTTCTTGATATCTCCCCAACTATAGAGGCTTCTTTAATATGAGCAGTGAGTTATGTTCAGCCATGATGAGGAAAGTGTTTGTAATAATGGGGCTCACAACAACCCTAACACTGCAAAGGAGGTGTTTTGGACTAGTAAGGATTTGGTTTGATTGACACCTTACGATCTATATTTTTGATGATTTTTCACTTGAGGCCCATTCAATTGTTTTCGGTAAGAAATTTTAGCACAATTTTTTTTTGCATTCTTAGTACTCTAGAATTTTTTTCGTCCCTTCTTTTTTTGGCCAACTTCTGCCACCTTGCCCCTTCTACATCATTTGTTGATAGAAAATTTTGGCCTTTCGAATAGTTTTATCCATTGACTTAGGATAATCAAATTCTATCCTTTCTTTCATGAAACATGAAAAGCTACTAATAAAATGTTGCACCTTAGCTTTCTTTTCATGAATATCGGGAACATATCTTAGTAGGGAGATAAACTTATCTACAAATTCATCCATGTTTTGTTGTCCTAACTTCAATTCATGGAATTATTTTTCCTTTTCATCATAAAACCGTTTTGTTAAATAGTTATCCTTGAACTTCTTTTGAAAACATTTCTAGGTCAATTCTTGTTCATCAATTCCTAAAACAATTTTAATTCCTTCCCACCATAAGGTGTCCTTACCTTTCAGTTGATAAATTTCCAACCTGGTCATTAGATTTTAATCATATTCATAAACATAGATGTATTTACTCATATTGATTAACCAAGCTTCAATAACTTCCTCCACTTCTCGATCAAACATTGGGGGTTTTATTTTTTTTAACACTCCTTGGAATTCAATATTTTACCTCTTGGTCCCCTTTCCAACAAAAGCATTTTTAGACTCTTCCTCATTGTCAATTATGCCTCCCTAAAATTCTAGGTTTTCCTCTCTCTGTTGATGCATCTTAGCTCTATTTCCATCATCAAGACTGAGATTTGGATTTCTTTGATTTTTTCGTATGAGATGATTTTCATAGTTCTCTCCTATTCGAGCCTTATTCTCTCATTACCAGTTCTTAAATTCGTCATCTCAGCTCGTAGTTGTTGAACTATTTCCAACAACATTTCATTTATGTTTTGGGTTACTTCTCTCAAGTAAACCCACATTTCCAAGTTGGTTTCTATACAAAATATATGTTCAGATCCTACTGATGTTCTCCCATGTGGAGTGATTCTAGCTAGTCTCCTCATGCTACTTCTGCTTCTTCTCTGCATCATTAATACCTTTTTGTTATTTCATAGTTTTCTAAATAGGCCATAATGTTGAAACCATGGCACTATGATACCACTTATCACATACATTATACTCTACACCCCTAGATAAAAAACAAATCTTTCTACTTAGAAACAAGTACAATTACTTATGATGTCAAACTTAATTTTTCCATAATATAAATATTTAAACTTTGTATCATTACTAACCTTATGTACATGATGGTTGTAACTTTCCAACCACTGGGTTGAGAAATTTCCATTTATATGGATTAACATGACTGAATTAATCCTTAGTCGAGGCTATTTAAAATATAAGGGGTCACACATGGGTTACCAACTATCATTACTAATTAAGTGAATTGTCCCACCCTAGGTGATATTTGAAAGTAATAGGTTTTGGTTTTATTATTTCAATGTGGAGTTATAAACACGGTTTTATATTCCCAACAATGATGTTATGGGTCGAACCATAGATTAGAACCTTACTCCTTTTGAATAATGTTGAATAATGCATTCTCACATTTACAAGTGGTTATGTAAATAACTTTCTGGAAGCCTGTAACTAGCTATCACTTACCTTGGGATTCAACAAGTAGGACTAGCTCTAGGATGAGAAATGAATGGTAGTCTTTTAGGGTAGCTGGCCTCGTCCTCCAGTGCTATAATGATTCATTTCAGAAATCAAACTATCATTGGAATCCGCTGTGAAAATTCTGGAGGGGTGATATTGATGGTTCTCAACTCACACAAGCTCTTTCTGATAACATGTAAGTTTCGTGTTGTGAAACTTTCACCGAGTTTTCCCTATGAATTTGCTAGAACAGTTACTAGATCTTGCTGATGTTTGACGAGTAACAGTATAGATGGTGCTGACTTCTCAAAGTTCTTCTTCAATTACTTCCAAAAAGGACCACTCCTTGTTACTAGGACCTAATCAGGGCTAGCAAGGTAACTTCATTTTCTTCTTCACTCACAGTCTTTAGTTTTTTTAGAAGCCACTAGATTTGTTTCTAAATGAAAAGGTTCTCAACTCTAGAGGCGTGGTCAACAGAATAATCTATGTTCATCTCAGGTAATGTTCATTCCCTGATTATAGTATCTATATATTGGTATTTTTTTATATGAACAATTATATGACTTATTTGAGTTGATTTGTGTTAGACAGGTAAGGTTTACAAGTTCTATAGCACTTTTTTATGTTATAGCTAGTTTCCCTATCAGTTCCAAAGCCTCTACATACATAGTGTTCTATTGTTCCACATTTCACCAGACTCTATTAGTCTAGTTCAATTGATATATTTATTATTCTAGATTCCCATATTTACATTCTAAAACTGTAACCTAGGGTTTAACCATTAGGATTTTTACAAGAGGGTTGTTATGAGACTAGGACAATAGAGTACTCACTAGGTTATCAATTATGGACATCGAACTAGTATCAGGGATATTACCTCTTGTAAATTTGATTTATTTTCTTTTGGATAGTATGAGGATTTCACCTCAATATTGATGGGAAACCCTGTAATTTATTCACATACTCAATTCGTATGCATGACCACATGGTCCCTTTCATTCCTATACATTGTTTTATTACAAAACGACTAAAAGGTTTTTTTTTTCTTACTGTTGTTAATGTATGAACTATATGATTATTTTCGGCAATGCATGATCTTAATATATGGTTAGTTCTTATGTTATGCACAACTGGTTATGGGTTTTTTAAATCAAAACATTATTTTCTGGCTTACACACTATTGATGGTTCTACAAATTCGTAAACCAAGGGGTCTCCCCGATGTGAAGTCCTAATTAGAACTCAGACCATTTGGGATAGGATCCCCATCTGGAATATTGGCTTGGTTGCCATGTACTCTTCAATATTTTCCTTGGCACTAACTAACAACAAGAGCGATGAGTGCAAATGTTCCTTCAAAAGGAAAGGGGGTGTGCCTGGTGAGTGTTAGGTCATATGTATGCCAAATTTATTTTACTCCAGAGGGGGAAGAGAATTGAGCCTCTAAGAGAGAGGTAATAGTACCACCATAGTAGGGACACACATAAACAAGAAGGATACATTCAAAATCAAGTAAAATAGTCCACAAAGAAGCAACAATCGTTGAAACCAATACAACAAGAAAGATATTTCTAATAGCCTACATAATAGTCCAAAAGAATGTGATAGTGATAATAACCATTACAACAAATTATCAATATGCTAACAACCAAAATAGCCGAAATAATTCAATTAATTAAACACAGATGAAAGCAAAGATGAATTACAAACATTCACAAAACAATCTTACACATATTCATAGTCCATGCATGAATAACCATAAGGCTTTTGATATTAAGTAAAAGTTCTAAGGCACATGTATACAAGGAACACAACTAGCTCCAATAGTAGAGCAGTGGAGCCACACCTTGCTCCTAAAAAGAACTAGTTGGTCTCTCTAATGCCTTACCAAAGGAGCCAAGGTGAAATTCCTTTTCTAATACAATGAGGGTGTATCTATAATCAAGAGGTGATGCTTCACCTTCCTTTTCACTCTTTGACTACCCCCATGACTGTTTCTCCTATGAATTTTTGATAGTACATGACTCTTGATATCTTGAATGTGTCCTTTGGAATTCCACTTTACAATACATTTTCCAATATAGAATTACATAATCCAAAAATGATGTGGAACATGATGGCTTGTGTCATGGCATGACATGACATTGATGACATGGACTAGATGATGATGTGGAAATGCCAAGCCATTCTTTTTTGCAACTTTGCTTGTGTCTTCTCAAAACGATGTTGCATGTTCACCTTCCTCCTCCTGCTTATGACTTGAAAATTAGGAGTCTTCCATGTGATCTTGATATTTCATCTTATATTATAGTTCAATGTGCCTTCACCTTCTCGCCTGATGATCATCTTATCTCTTTAGCTCTAGATGTGTCTTCTAGCATGTCCTCATTATCTGTATCCTTCTTCATAATACTTCCATAGCATGATAGAGTACTGGCATCTATAATCCACTCATGCGAAGACGACATCAATCTGATAAAATCCTAGTCTAAAATGTTGCATGATGATCCATCGATTGAATCAGAACTGGTTGGAAGACTGAGGGAGAGACTTAATGACTACATAATTACATAGCTCAAGTAGTCAAGGGTTAGGCTTCAGCCTTGGTACTGTGCAATTCACACTTCAGGTTGGTCTAAGGAGGAAAACTACACAATTTTTGAGCTCACTGTGACAGGTTGATAGGATGGGCACTGGATTAACCTATTACATAATTATGGAGGACATCAGAGCCTAGGTGATTGTAAATTTGTGCAGTTCAAGAGATCAAGGTCGAGGATTGAGCCTTCAGACTGCGCAATGCACAATAGTGACTGGGCAGGAGAGAGAATTTGTGTAATTTTGGGAGCCAGCCATCCAAGATGAAGGATTTTACACTACTTCAGCCAACTGTGTAGTTCTAAGAGGTAAAGAAATCTTGGTGATTGAACAGTTATGCATTTCAAGAGCTCAGGGTTTGATCTTGAGCTCAAGTATTGCACAATATGTAGTGTTACACTGAAATTTGTCACCATGATTATCTGCAGTTAATATGGCTCCATCAATAGTCATATTATCCTCCTTGACAAGCCTCATACCTCTGCTCTTCATGACAAACTTCAAAAAGAGAGAAAGTCACTTAAAAACATGTTTATCTCTGGGTACGCAAGTTCTCTCTACCTTGCCTGCGTGTACGCGTCCCAAACACACTGTGCCTGCGTACTTGTACGCTCTGTAAGCCAAAGGATGGGTGCGTACCCCTGTAAAGGTAAAAAGGCGCGAGTTTCATCTTTAAAAATTTACTTGTGGTCACTTCTAGAGCCTTCTAGAAGAGTGTTTGACGTGTATTGAGCGCCTCCAGATGGTTCATGCATCCCTATGATAGAGGAACTTATCCCATCAAGAGAGGAGCTACCCCATCCAAAAGAGGGAGTATCCCATTGATGTTGGAACTGAATAACTTCCTCTAGAACACTATAAATACAGGCTTTGGGCCAGAGGAGGGGAGGTTGAAAGCTGAACATTCCAAAGGGTAGATGCTGCTGGAATTAGGACTTCCATTGTTACCTTGTGAGGAGAGCTTACCATCCTTTCTTGTTGCTATATTGGAAGTGGGTGAGCTTGTCAAAGTAGAGGAAATCTCTTGTTGGACCCTGGGAGGAGCTTGCACAACACCAAGGCTCAGGTTGTAATGGTTCCTTTTTTGTTTCCTTAATACAAATAAGTCCTTTCTTCTCAATGATTTGTTGTTAATGAATTATTTCATGTACTCCTTGGTCTATGTGATGAATATGCTTTGTTTTATGATGAATATTCAGGTGTCATGTAATCGTTTGCTTTGTTAGTGTATGCAGGTCTTAAAGTGAAGGAGGAGCTCCTCTGGATCAGCAAGGCTGGACTGCTACAACAAGCGTTGGATTTGAGGTAGGATCGAACAACACTTGGTTTCTCATATAATAATGTATGTTTAGAGAAGGATTGCTCTTGTTTGTCTTGTTTGTCACTACAGAGTCTTAGACTCCTAGGGAGGTTAGGTTTGTTCGCAAAAATAACTCTTTCCGAATGACAAATTGGCGACTCCACTGGGGAATCCATTGATGTGATTGATTTTTCCTTTGAGTATTACTTTGATCTGAAAAGAGTCTTGTTTCTTTTGTTTTTGGTTGCTTGACTGTGTTTTTGGGTGGCTTAGCTTAGAGTCGAGTTAGAACTTAGGTTTTCTTTATTTTACAGTAGTACGCACCCTCTGCGTTAGACACAGTG